>JAAOAN010000486.1:0-23828 GCA_013396205.1 Fusarium mundagurra | reverse complement strand
TTTCCAGGCTGCACTGCTTTTGGTCTTCCACGCCTTTCAGCACCTGTGACGGCCATTCCGCTCGCAATGACGCCCATCATAAAGCCAGTCTCGTCAAAGTTATAGATTTCATCAGGTCGGATGCCATACTTGGCGATTACATTCGCTACGAGCCTAAACCAGTTGCGAATAATGGTCGGATCTTCACATTTGGGTCTCTGGTAGTCATATTTACGGAAAAAATGCGTCTTGAGGTCTTTGTGTCGCTTGACGAAGTTAGAGGCCCAGCGCTTGCCGACAGGCGGCATCTCGCGGTCGGCGAGCAATCAGTTAGCCATCTCCTCAACACAATGCAGTCGCGGGAGGAACCCTCGCGAATCCAGATCGAGAATAAACTGAACTATGATCTGTTCCTCTAGATCAGATAGTTTACGTGATTTTGGGATGGAATCATGCATAGAAAGGATACCCTTCTATCGGCGATGTAAAGTCCAATAACGAACCTGGTAAATGCCTGCGGTGCGTCGGAGACTTAATTTTGGGTCATTTTGAAGGGCACGAAGTGCAAGAAGGATCCTAGCCTCAATATTTAGGTCTGACATATTTGGTGGTTGAAATTAATTGGTTAAGTTGAGAAGATGTAAATGGCGGGATTTTTTGTTGCACTCGCTTGTCTGTTGCACCTGCTTATCATGTACGTTATAGGTAAAAAAGAATTGAATATGATAAGCATCGACATGGGTACGCAATAATGATAAAGCCTCGTGTTCATGATTCGCAAGTATCGTGGCTTGGGGAGCAAGGATGATGGCATGCCAACCTGGAACGACATTGGTGACGTACCCAGATGTGACTAACAAATTTCAGTATTAACCCACAAGTTATTTCAATGATTAGAGAAGAGATCTGGGGCAACCGCAAGGGCTACGCATCTTTTCCGGCTCCACCAACTCCCTATAGAAGGGCCGAAGCACCTCACTATGCCAATTCGCTTCACCGAGTGTGCTATTGGCGTGTTTTAGGGGCCGCGCGTTCACAATGCCGCAATTCAAACTAAGCCTTCATGCACATACTTGGGCATTGTAGAGTGATGGAGCTCCACCCACTACTCTACTTGAGTGAGGTGGAGCTTCCTCTACTCTACCACGCCCAAGTATGCGGGCCATGCGCTCATCAGCTTGATGAAAAGGTCGGACGCCGGTTAACCGGGCGGCTAAGAACGTCCACGAAACAAGCGCTAAGGTAGTATACGAGAAGGTCATGGGCCGACTCGAAGGATAAGCATAATTCAACACCGCTTCAACATGGCGGCCGCTCCCAGTCACGAAGCTATCAGGAGGCTGCTCCCCTGAAAGGGCGCTAGACCCACAGGCAGGAATGTCTCCCTCGCGCAAGCACGTAATCTAACCAGCTATGGTTAAGCCTCGCCATTCAAATCAGCTATAATTCACCCATCACGACAAACCTCTAAGGTGGCGCATCCTAGCTCTTTCTTAGAGCCTGACCTTCTTACGCCTAAGGATCGTACGAACCAAGTGTCAGCGTGACCTTTGTTTTCCGTTTTACCTTTATGGCCAGATGTTCTAAAGCCGGGGTAGGTATCCCTGTGATCCACCATGCAAGGTTATTCTTAAACTTCTAATTTAGTACACCATATTTGCCCGGAAACCGTAACCTAGTGCACTTACATGCAATGGCTATGTAGTAGAATAGGCATCAAGCGCCAGAGATTATCTGTTGACGGATTCATATTTACAGCCATCGATATACGGGAAATAGGCTTGTGATTTTAGCGGCAATCAAATGAGGAAGCTTAGGTGCTTGCACCTAAACTCAGACTGCTAGAGTGAAGCTTTCTCTCTTAGTTCAGCTTTAATAAGTGAATCGGGAAGCAGGCTATGAGAAAATGGAGAAGCCCAGAGACTCCCGCCCTTTAGACCCTAGGTAAGGCTAGTTGCTGAAGAGTGAGTACAACCTAACTGACATCCTATTCTGCCTACATCTTACATTGATGGCGTGTTATTCACGGCTCTCTGAACCTCACATCACCACATAACTTGTAACTGTAGCCCCGGACTTTGTAGCTGGTGCTTAATTCGAAAGACACTTCTACTATGTACCCGCAGCGAGATGTCTGACAATTAATTAATCTAACAAGCACGCGGACGTGCGGACGTACGTCGCTATAAAGGGGAGGTTGTTCTGCGTATATGAATCCAAGAAAACGACAAGTGACTGCGCGGTCATTGCCTCATCTCCGGGTTCTTAGATAGAAACGCAGACTGACAATAAGATGTTGGAATGTGTTCTAAGATCTAGCGACTAGTTTGATCTCCGATATGCTCCATACGGATATACTCTCTGTTTTTGCGAGTACTGTTAGTAGCCCTTGATTGTTCGCGTTCCTTCTTTTTCTGCTTTCGTATAGCTCTTCTTTCCGCTCAGCCGAGAGAGGGAAATTCGCTATCCTTTCCACGTAGAACGAGGCCAGGATGCATCGCATTGAGCATTATCAGCGCCAAGCTCATCGGAAATGCATCGAGGGCGAAAGGGTAGACTTCATTCGATACTAGGGGATTGTCTGCAGTGAGGCCCGGTCCAAATTCAATCAGGCGATAAACGGTTCGAACCTGTATCACTCTGAAGTTAGCGGTGACTTGACGTGCCATGAGTTCGTTCAAAGCCTCTGAGTCTCCAAACCTACCAGGATGAGAAATAATACCGCCAACGTCACCAATGTTAAACCCTTCATTCGGCCATTGTTGCAGCGAGGCACCTGATGTATTCTGCGATAGAACCACGCAGTCATGGCTCCAAAGATAATGACAAAGGTCATCTGTATCGCTACACCAGCTGTATATACTTTTGTGCCGATTCTGGCAATGTTCGGCTCGTCTTTATTTGATAGCATGCCACCCCCTCCTGCTTGGACGAAAAAGCAGATGACATCGATCCAAACGAAGATGACGGTCAGCTTGGTCGCCTTGATGTTCCATATTTGCTTGTCGGCAAGCCCAAAATGTACCATTCGCGCGACTGTCATATACACAAATGCATTCACTCCTAATTCAACGGTCAGTAGCGGAATCTTAGATACCATTTGTTAACGTGACGAACAGAGTGGTGCCAAGATGAAGAGAAGTTGCCCCCAAAAGGCAAACTGTTCTTCTTGTTGGTCACGGGAGCCGAGTGTTCGTGCAATGAATGCACCTGTCTCCCATGCCCCTCTCATAAAGACCACCCAGCAGAATTTCTTTCCTTTGATCAGCATTGTCTCCTTCCCTGGATTTACTGGGGATAAATGTCAGACCTTTCTAAACGCAATTGCTTCGATCAAGTGGGCAATGGTGCTCAATCCGAAGACTGTGGCAAAGGCAAGATTGCCAGTGAAGCTTGGGTAGAAATGATAGTTGGAGTTGCAGGTATTAGGGTCGAATGGCACGTAGCCGTGCGCCCCTGGTACTGCCGTAGTGCAACTGGCCATGACGGTTGAGGAGGTCGAGGTGAGATGTGACCTATGGGAAATCGTTGTTGTGGCCATCGTAGCGGTAATGAAGGTTAAGGGATTGAATTTAGAGGTACTGAAGCTGACTCTTAGGGTTAGGACGGGGTTAGGGTTAATTATATAAGCTTCTCTGCTCAGCTGTTTCTCTCTAAGTAAGATCTAGCTTACAAGATAGAAACATGTAAAAGAAAGACTTAGCTACTATCTCTTAAAAGAGAAGTATTAGGTAAGATAAATAGCTAGAAATAGCTAGCTTATAAGATCTTAAATGCCTTATAGTCCTGCAAAAAAGTGGTTTTAATAAAGGCAAGGACTACTAAGCTTCTTAGGCCTAGGTAGCTAGGTTTTCCTAGTAAGCGATATAACCTAGGGGAAAACCAGTAGAAAACCATAGTAGTTAATAGCTTACGCCCCCATTGACGTCACACCATGTCATGGGTCAAGGGTTCAGGCAGGGCGATCCGGGTATTAGGAGCCTGTACGTGCATGAAAAGAAAGTATCGTTTACCACGAGGGCATTGGACTTGGTGATAGATCGCTGAGAGAGCACAGTCCGTGACACCAGGAGTACCCTCTTGTGCTGGCTCTCGATTCCAAAGCTTCATGCCTATTGTGAAACTGTATTTTCTCTCGTGGTGGAGGAGAGTAGCGAAACTAGATATAGTGTACTTAAGAAACAGCAGGTTTAGAACTTCTGGTAATAAATGTAAAACGGAAAACAAGGGCCACGCTGATACTTGATTCGCACAATTGTAGGCGCAAGAAGGTTTAGGCTCTAAGAAAGAGCTAGGATGCGCCTACCGTAATGGTTTGTAAATAGATGACATTATACCTGATTTAAATGGCGAGTCTAAACCCTATTTGAATGGCGAGTCTTAACAGCATCCTTTTAGAAGTGTCTCCGTCTTATCTTGTTTTATCCACAAGTCTCGTACTCGGTATCGAACAGAGCTTAAAAAGGTGATGTCCCTTCTCTCTATAGCATCCAATTACAACCCCTGATAATCTCTCTTCTTTTCTGCAAACATCTTACAATTACATCAATAATGGGCTTTCCTGCACAACTGTACCTGGCCTGGTGTCGGAGATTTCAGCGTTGCGCCGCTACCTGCACGGAAGCCGTCGTCGAAGGAGTCGGATCCAGGACAACCGACCTTGAATTCCACTGTTCAGACCTTGGCAGTGTCGCTGCTAAGATGACTCCCTGCATTGCTCTTACGGGCGACTGCGACTTTGAAGACGTTCCCGGTAAGTTCCTTCTTGGCAGACCCTACTAGAATACAGAACTAATCTGTTCGCCTCGTGTAGACCATACCAATCTAACTGCAAGCTTGCCACAGACTAGATTAAGGTCTGTAAAAGGTGCTGTACATTAAATTCGTAGAAGAGAACTTGAGCCGGGATTCGGTGGATAAGGGTGGATTCTCGAGCTGCGAACAATATCCTTAGGCTTAATCTCCTTCGTTTCTACTACCCGTGTATAGGATTTATCGTGAGCCGCCATTCAGTTCTTTATTCCTTCGCTGTTAGCTTTCGCGGCCGGTTTGATTTGCGTGTGTTGGAACCCCGAGGACAGGCGTCCTTAGAGGTCACGTCTCGTCGCGCCCCGCTTGACTTTCCAAACGGCTACCTCCACAACGTTAACAAAGACTGTAAAGACCGTAAAGAATGTCGCAAGATCAAACGCACGCCCGGGCGCCTCTGTATTGGGCGCCGTTCTATATTCTGTGCTTAGTCACCAAGAAAAACTACCTCCCTCCCTGCCTTTTTGAGGGGTCGAATGAGAGGCCCACTTCAAGCATCGCGAGAAAAAAGGGGCTCGTAAACGTCCAAAAACGGTGACCGTTTTTACGAGCCGTGCGCACGGCTCGACATGACAAGGATTCTTCGACAATGAGTGTGATACAGACATTACGGCTGAGGAAGAATGCCTCGAAGCCTGCTGCCTTGGATTTTATCCTTTTCTTTTCTTTTCTTTTCTTGTATTTCCTTTCGTTTTCTCTTTCTTTGCCACTTCATTTATCGCTCTTCTCTTCCAGTCTCTCCTTGATCAATACCTCTTGCACTTCTCCATCTCGCTCCTTCAGTCTTGAACTTGTTGAAACATCAGCGCCAGCAATTTGTTGATTAAGTATTCGCCAGTATAGTCGTGAGAACTCATCCATTATCCCGTTCTTGTGTGTTGTTTGGCGTCTTGCTAATCTATTTCTGCAACCAGGGCATTATGACTTCACCTTCGAAGGTCGCTGATACCAAGCCTCCCAGTGATACCGACCAGAGTGATAAAAAGTCTCCCTTCAAGGAGTCCCACCGACCGCAAAGAACTCCAAAAGTCGCCGACTACTTGCGAGTCTTCAGGTACGCAACAAAATGGGATTTTTTCATCTATGCCCTCGCGTCTGTTGCATCAATCGGTGCTGGTATAACAATGCCTCTGATGAACATCATCTTTGGCCAATTGGTTGACCAGTTCACTGATTACTTCAAAGACATGTCTAGCATATCAAGCGACGACTTTCAGGCCATCTTGGACAAGCAAGCCCTTCACATCATGGCTCTTTTCCTGGTTCGTTGGGGCCTTAACACCATTAACAAGTACTGCTTCCGAATGATCGACAGATCTCGTCCCTTGTTTCTCAGGAGCCTGCCATGTTTCGAGGATCAATCCGCGATAACATTCTTTTTGGAGTTGCTGATCCGGAGTCTGTCTCCGACGAGAGAATCTATGAAGTCTGTCGCGATGTATTCATCCACGAATTCATCGTCTCCCTGCCCGAAGGCTGCAATACCGATGTCGGCCACAAAGGCGTTTCCATGTCCGGTGGGCAGAAGCAACGAATCGCAATTGCTCGAGCCCTGATCCGAGATCCCAAAATCCTTCTTTTGGACGAAGCCACGTCAGCTCTTGACTCGGAGTCTGAGAAAGTCGTTGCAGCGGCGATTGATAAGGCTAGCAACGGAAGAACTGTGATTTCCGTGGCCCATCGACTTTCGACAATCCAGAACGCAGACGTCATCTTTGTTTTCGATGATGGAAAGATCATCGAGAAGGGTTCGCATACTGAGCTTGTAAATGAGAAGGGAATCTACTGGGAAATGGTAAATTCTCCGTACTCTCCAAAGGAATATGATTGTACTGACCTCTTCTTAGTGCCAGAACCAGGCGTTGGATCGATGATGTTCCCGACTTTCAATTGGGAACCCGCTCACTTTCACTTTAAGTCTCTTCCACGTCACACTTCTATTCTTCCTACTGTACAAAGGACCATCAGAATCCCGCCGGGTTGTCTACTCTTCGTCCGTGCCAACCCTGAACCCCTCCGACGTATTCCCGAATAATCACCCCTAGATTCTATTCGTCCGTGCCCATTGATATGGTAACCAAGTTTAACAAAAACATGTCACACATTACGTGTATTCGGTCTATTGATCCAGTGAATGCGCTTCGCGGAACTCGGACTCGACCAGCTGTGTCACCTGTTCCATGTGTAGTTTCGTCCCCATATAATCGATTGTCCCCCCCATCGAGAGACCAGCGAGTTCCGTGCTGGAGACTGCAAAGAGATATTGCCTCCATTGCAGTATATGCCCAAAAGGCTTCTCCGCCATCTGCTGAAAGTACTTCATACACATCTGATCTAGCAGATCAGGAATTTCGTCTTCATCGTCCTGCTTCTGAAAGCACACGAAGTCGAACAGGATGAGCTGGGCAGTCCAGGTGAGCGCAGAGAGATTGCTGTTGAAGTTCCCTGGTTCGCGCCATGTGTTTTCCATTGGATTCAGACCTGTGTCCGCCGCGCAGCTTGGATAGGCTGCTTTTGAGACGGTGTGAGGTTATGATGAGCGCTTGCGTGGTTCAACCGACCGTGATCGGCGTCACCGGGGATAGACCTGGGTTGCCACTTTTATCACATTCCCATAAGAAGTTTTGCCAGCTTGCCGATACTCGTTCATAAGCTCGCAGCAGCGCCGGTTGAAGATGATCTGGATATCCGCCGTCGAGACCGTAGGTTGTATGCCGCTGCATAGGCCTGTGTCCGCTCTGCCATGCATAAGCCACTTCATGCCCCGCCGTCCCGGTCGTATCATCAAATCTATTGAAGCGTGCAGTATCGGCATGAACATGGCGTTCCGTGATATAAATTGAGATTTGACGGTACACCTGGACCCCGATGCCGGATGGGATACTAGTGGCACCGCTACAATGCCGCCGAAACTCCTTGGTAAAGGTTAATGCGATCCAAGGTGTTAGTTTTAGACCTACCTGGGAGAGTGGGGAGAAGAGAAGTGCATTAGTACGCTCGATATGAGAACATTCACGCAAGATTGATATTGCCACTGCCCGTACGTAGACGAGATACTAGAACATAAGCCGAGAGACAGGTTTGGAGAAGAAGCGGACGACATAAAACTCGTTGTTAGTGGCCAAACGAGCCTTGTGGTGCCTAGTAATGGAGCACATTTTTGCACCCCATAAGCCAATACCTCGTTCTGTTGAAGCAGTATTGAAACACTCTAGCGTCAACAGCTCCGTAATCCGTGCGCACTGGCCGCCGTCAAAGTTACAAAGCACCATTAGTCCCTTCAAGTGGTCATCGTGAGCTTCCAAATATGCGCGAGCGACTTTGGCATCCCAGGTACTCAGGTTTTGACCCTGTTCTTGGAGCAGACCGTCGACCGGGGATATGCATGCTCTCAGTAGTAACTCGGAGTAGGCATCTGTTAGCTGATTGACGGGATCGGATACGAAGGAGTAGCCCGGTGTTGTCGTTGATAGATTATCTCGAATCAGCGACAAATCGATGTGAGTAGGCTCCCAATCATACACCAAACGGGAACAGGATGCTGTGACTGAGCGCAGCACTTTACAAGCCAGGCCACGAAAGTCCACCATCGAAAGTCGTTGGTTGCCATTCCAGGACAGTACCTCGCCGTCATCGCTCTGATGGAATCGGAAAGTGGACCCTTGAGACCGCCGAAGAGCGTTGCTGTAAGACAAGAGACTCAAGAATTCGCCCATGGGCGATAACGTGCCATCACACATGTACTCGCGCCGGGCCGCATTGAGCCTTTGCAGCAGCCCGTGACGCGGTGGGCGTGCAATACCACCGTAGATACATGAGAAATGAGGCAGCACGGCTTCGAGAAAGACCAACCGAGAACAGTATATAAGTCTCGCTAGGATAGGGGTGAACCGGTGAGGCTGGAGGTATTCGTTGCCGTTAGGGGTTGACAGCCAGTGTACAGCACTGAAGTACACTAGCATCGTCGAGCTCGCGAGCCCACCTTCAAAGTCCTCAGCGATAGCAAAGTAACGAAAGCGCCAGACATGGCTATATGAATATTCAAATAAGGCCTTATATGAATATGCATGAATATATTCATATTCATATCCATATAATATATGAATATAATATGTACTTGCGTATCCATATTCATGCATATTCATATAAGGGAGGGGTTCCTGATTGGCCCAAATTAGATCTAATCTCTGTAGATGATTGGTACTAGTCACATCCAGTCTCATTAGCTTAAGCTACAGGTCTCGATGCAGCCATTAGGTATTTAGAGAGCTACCACCACTCTGTCACAATTTCTGATGGATCTGGATCATAGGGACAGAATCTCTTGAATTTTCCATCTAATGAGTGGAGATAGGTCGATTTCTTTACGCCTAAGACGAATTGGGCCTCCGGGGCCCTTGTGTTGAAGAACTCGCTTTTTGGGAGACATAGGTGATACCAACCTCTGACGGGAAGTCCGGACTTCCGGACTGCCGGTCTGAGCAGCCTGTTTGAACAGCTGGAAGACTTTCCTTCCAGTTTGACCAAATGTATCACCTTTGGTCTGTTGGACGTGACAAACTACAAATACGCTTCATGCCAGCACCAATCTCTCTACCCGAAAATCTCTTGATTACTTTTTAAAGAAAACTTCCAGTTGTAGCATACCATGCAGTAACGTACTGCTTATTAGCATCTATGGCTTCTCAGGCTTCCGAAATATCAGCCTCAGGGACTAACAACGCTTCTATGGGCTCGTTTCCATCGAAACTTTCATGGAATTTCAATGCCTTTTTCTACATAGATTATCCCGAAAAACATCTCCAAGCTGAGCTCGGCCCGAAGCGCAGAAAGACCAAGGGACACCGTGCTTACATTTGTCTTCACTGTCAGAATCCTCCATGGTCAAATCGAGTGCCTGGCAACGCTATACACCATGCAGAAACGGCTCACCGAGCCCTTATAAGAGCAAGCGAGGCTGCTAATGATATTCCTAGTACATTTGCCTCGGGTGTTTCGTCTGGCGCTATCGATTCGTATATCGTCTCTCGTCCTTCGCAGACTGCTCTCCGCAACTGTTTTAATAAGCAAGGCTATATTGAGGCAGTTCTGGGGCTTCTAACAAGGCGCAGGCTGCCCTTTTCGGCAGTTGAGCACTCCGAACTGCGAGATTTGGCTCTGGCATGTAATCCAGCCATCGGGGACCTTCTCATCAACGATCGAAAGCAGGCTATGGGCTATATTAACTCGAACTACTCGTTATACAGCTCACAACTTGCCGAGAGGCTTCAAACAACGCAGTCGAAGATACTCATATCTTCTGATCTCTGGGCATCGCCACTTCGTCATGGTGTACTCGCTGTATGCGTTTAGTGGGTCGATGAGGACTTCAAGCTTCAGAAAGCACTACTAGGACTGTCAGAGTGCAAATACAGCCACTCCGGTGCTACTCAGGCTGAGTTGATCGCCGGTACGCTACGGAAGTTCAACGTTACTGCTCAAAGCCTCGGATACTATATAGGCGATAATGCTACATCAAACGACACCTGTTTAGAGGAGCTATCAAAGGTTTTGGAGGCAGAATCAGGTGTAAGTTACTCTTGGCCGCTAATAGTGCTGTAGCCTATAGTAAGTTATAGTTTAGGCTGAGTACGCTCACAAACGCCGCAGAATCCGCTGCATCGGCCATATTATCAATCTCGCCTTACAAGCATTCTTTCTAGCTCGCTCAAAAGAAGCTCTTAGAGCGGCTCTAGAAGCTACTGCCGATGAGCCCGGTTCAACTATGCTTGAGGAGTTCTCGCAGCAATTACATGAGCTGGATCCGGCGGAGATTGCGGCACATTCGGACACCACGACGCATCAAGAACAACGACAGGAGGAGCGGCAGGAGCAGCCCATGAGAAAACCTACACACGCGAGAGTCAAGCGAGCCGCAACTACGCATCAGCAAGCCAGCAACGTCGATGAGCGCTTCGCTGGCTGGCAAGGCATTCCAGCGCTAGCAAAGCTTCATGCTCTTGCAGTCTATATACGGAGCTCGGCTCTACACAACGATCAGTGGTACGACGCTGTAGGTAAGCAACTAGGCATCGATAATATCACGAGATGGTCCTCATGGCATAGAGTGATCACTGTTGCGTTAAATAAAAAGCCACAGATCATCCAGTTTACTGCTGAACATGATAATGATCTCGAGGGCAATACTCTTAGCAGTAGGGATTGGGAAATGCTAGAAAGAACGCTAGAGTTCCTTCAACCTTTCTATGAGGCCACGTTGGAAGCTGAAGGCGCTATGGCATCAATCTCACAGTCACTTGAGCTGCTGGACCTTCTCCTAGGACACTGCGAAAAGTGGAAGGTACATGGCTAAGTTTTACATCTTCCTGCTCTATCTATAGCGTATACGGCATGCTAATCATTTAACTAGGCCAACTACTCGCAGCCGAGCAATCGCAATGATCGCATAATTCACTCTATCAATATGTGCTGGTTCATACTCGATAAGTATTACACTATGACCGAGAATGTCCCCGTATATGCCGCGGCCCTCCTTCTCGATCCTTCTAAACGCAAGAGCTATATTGAAGAATGTTGGCCCGAGAATGGCACGAGGGCGCGTTTGCCGCCGCCCGTAGTCTCTGGAAGGAAGAATACAATTACGATGTCGAGATACATCTCTCAGAGCAGTCCTTGGCTGTGCCTGCATTATTAAAGCGAAAGAAGGATACGATGCTCTCAAAGATGCGCTTAGAGGTGCGAAATAAGACGATGGCGAGAGCACGGGGCAAGGATGATTTCGATAGCTTTATCTCGGAGGCTCCTATCGCACTTGCAGAGGATACTACGCCCCTTCAATGGTGGTGTAGTGAGGACGTTCGTACAGCGTATCCACGGCTTAGCCGCATGGCTATCGACATCCTGTCTGTACCAGCAGAATCGGCAGAGCCAGAGCGGACCTTTTCAGGGGCTAGGCGCACAGCTAGGTGGGATAGGCTACGATTGTTGATTGAGAGCATTGAAAAGATTGAGTGTATCGGCAACTGGCTGCGAGAGGGACACATTAGACCGTCAACTGAGGGCGGGATAGGCCTCCCGTGTGATCCAGAGGCTATAGAGGGTTATATCTAATAAGAAACAGGCCAAACGGGAGCGTTTGAGAAGTTTTCGGGCTATATAGCTACACCAATCGATTCCTCTCACTTCACTGCAGTAATTAGCTTGGCATCACGTGAACCCTTATATGAATATGCATGAATATGTTATATGAATTCGTGTTTTGCTAGATAAGTTGAATATAATATGAATATACGAAAATCGGGGTGAATATTCATATAGCCATGTATGGCCCTCAGCAGCCTCGGCGGTTCGACTTGGGGCGTGACAATGAGAGAAATGAGAAAGAGCTATACAAAACGATGGCTGGCAGGCGTCAACGCCAATCTTGTCAAGCAGTGGCATCCCGTATTTGTTTGTCTTATACGTATAGTGGAGAAAAAGCAAGTCTGGGTAGGCCTGAAGGTAAGCCAATGACTCTGGATGGGCGAACAACACCGCCATGATTCGGTCATCCGAATCAAGCCGCATTCGGTTCCAGAACCCCTTCCTTATCCAGTTGGTTAGCAAAAGCGTGTATAGTACTTTGACCCTCACAAAGTTCTCGTTTGCTATCTGCGATGCGATTATAAATATCTTGCTGCGTTGCAATAGTGTTCGAATTCTGACGGATGTAAGTTCTGATATCCTTTGGCGCTACTCCTGCATGCGTAAGGCGGCTGACTGTCGTCTTGTCCGTATCAGAGAGCTGCCGATGGACTGGATGGGCCAATTTGTGGCAGCTTGGCTCGTGGTTGTGTATATGAAACCGGCTGTCCGGACAATGCCTTAAAGACCAAGTCACCTTATCTAGGGATCCCTTGGCGATAATCGAGAACCGACAATTGGTTCCTCGCGTGGTAGTCTTACACTGGTGGTCTTTTGACACGCTAGGCGGACGACACCGTCGATCGCATGCGTAGGTGATAATCTGCCGCGGCTAGTTGACCGTGAAGATCTTCCAGTTATGAACGCGTATCCTCTCGGTGCTGCCCACTCGTTGTTAGCGGTGAGCAGAGCCTCTCGTGAGCCGTATGTATCTTCTGGCGGGAGCACATCATCAGGAAATGTCGTTTGTGCCATAATGAAGCCTGCACTTGGGGACTACAATTGTGGCCAGCGAAAGCAGCAATGGGTGAAGCCCCTGAAAACTTCGACAGTGGAGTTTGGGCAAATTGAGGGCTGACATAATCCGCACGCCTAGGCGTGTCCCTATGGGACCCCAGGAAGCTGAGTGTCGCACTGAGCGTGCTTGAAGGGTTAGAGTGAATGTGACGAGCAGCAGCAAATGTGTTGATTGATTGTTGTCTTAAGTTATCCCTTGTGCGGGGTATTCCATTCCGCAGAGTTACTTAAAGCATATAGCTAGATTACTAATGGAGTTGTTTCCTGAGGCTGTGAAGATCATGCCTACCTTGCGACAATGGGACAGGCCTGATGGTTGCGATGTTAGTTTTGTTTTTCTTCAATGGAGTGGATCAAACTATGTACGGTGGTCATGGCAGAAAGATCTTGAGTCTTTATTCCTAGACAAGAAGATTAATGCGCTACTCCTATAACTCTCTCGTATCACTGGTTTCTTTTAGCCTTGCCAATGTCCTATATGGCAATGGCGCAATTGTAATTTTAGGTCAAGAAGTATTTATTTAAGTATCTTATTTTCTTTTACAGTTGCTGAAACTACCTCACAAACGGCGATTCTGCCACCAAGGCTCCCCGTGAGAGTGGTGGCGTTGATATGAATTACGAGGTAGTTAGCGTCTCCAAGTGTGAGAGCCTCATGACGGACGGCAAGCTGCCGCTCTCGGCCGCCAACAGCATGAACTACCTCACATCGTGCCTCAGTCAGCCCGAGAGCTGGGTGGCTCGGAACCATAACCTCTACAATATCAACGACCCTGCCTGCAAATCCGGTGTCGACGAGATCTGCCACCTCGACTTGGCCATCAGCAACCAGCCTGTCTGTGCCAGTGGCCTCGGGATCGCCGCGGTGCTCAACGGCAACGTCGTCAACAAGTATTGAAGGAGTGGTTTATAGGATTTGGTCTTAAGTGACTTCTTGTACATATATATGCACACACATACACAAGTCTATTACGCCCGGTAGGCCAACGCCCAAAGGGCTGTAAAGCTAAGAATACATATATCTCTCTAGTTTTTGCTTTGCTCTTTCTAATCCTATGAGAATCTTACCTTATTCTTTCCAGTCTAGTTATCGCTCTTCTCCTTGGCCCTCCTAGATATCAGTAGTAGCGAGTCAACTTAATAACTATTTCCTCTAAGTGTTTAGTTTCCTATCTTGGGCGGCTGAAGTGATGCCTGCTGTCTATGACACGAGGTGTTTGATATAGGGTGAGTTAGTAAGTAAAAGAGAGTGAGCGACATTTTGAAAGCTGTCCTCAACGTTGCCTATTGTCAAGTCGACCGGTGGCTATCGCAAATTGTATAGTTAGGCGGACTGCTTTCATATTTAGCGTCTATTTTGCGTCGCCTTGACGGTGACCTTCCTCCCAGGAAGAATAAGATATTTACTCTTTGTATCTCAGTGCATTATATGATTTCGGCTCGGTGCGCTGTCAATGTTCTGCATCGGAACAGAAAATGCTCGACTGTCTTTGTCACTTGTCTATATACGCATTGCTATAATAATATTGCGGTGATCTGAAAGAGATATCTGTTTAGTCTCGCCATGCCTGTCCTGAGCTGCGCCAGCACGCTGGCCTTTCTCTATGACAAGCCATCATATAGTTATTAAGTGTGCTTGCCTGATAGGGTAGTATTAACTCTCTTCGAAAGCTGTCTGATATTATCCGTTAGGTGCTTGCTAGGACTCTGACTTAATCGAGCCATATTAAGGGTCATCGACTGCATTCTGGGAAACTTCTGAACCGGGATGGGACCGTCTCAGGTCGTATTCCGCGCCTCTTCTTCAGCAGTCTTCACAAGAGCTGGTGGACAAAGCTAAGACGTACCTCTGACATTGACAGCTATTTCTAGGAAGATATTTTGATTACATGATTAATTTTAGCGGGATCGAAATGAATCTCGAACCTGTGGCAACATCTCAGTTACTCTCTTGAGAAATGGTTATTTCTTGGTTGTCGAAGCATCGGATGGCCCTGCACTGAGGGCGGATGGAATAAGACGTCAATTCTGCCGCCCGCGTTGTAACTGGATGAACTCGGTTTTATAAAGCGGGTCTCCAGGGCTAATGCCTTGCATGAGTTTCTGTGGGATACACTTGACATAATAGCGAGGGTCGTAACAGGTTAATCGAAGAATTCGCGTCTGGCCCATGTTAAGATGCAGCTCGAAGAAGTTAAGCCTCTGTAATCTTCTGATAATCCACGCCACGAAGCCACAGCTCTAATTTTGGCTTTGCCTGTGCTGTGGGGACCAGCTCTGGCTCCGGCCAAAGATCCTCATTTTAGGCATGGGCTAGATTAGCATTGTCCTTCATCTTAAAATGGACCCAATCACGCCTCGTAGAGCACATTAGAAGTTTAGCATTGTCGCGTACTATCTAGGTCGACACCTGTGCTGAGATCTCCGTCACGGCGGACGTAGGCGGCAGCCATATAGATGCTGCTTACTGGTATATTCTCTATACTTGGGTTCACTGTCCACAGGTAGCTAGGTTCTCTTGCAAAATAGGCAGTTCCTCTTTATTAGATATCTTTTAATTAGTGTGTATATACTAAGTGGTATTTGAGAATGGGGGATCTCTCAAGTTCCACGAGGTTCTTTGGTGTTGCGGTGTATTCCTTGCGCCTGATTGGATTGCGGGATAGGTCACACCACAAGTGACTGTTCAGCGATTTGCTGGCAAAAGTAGAAGGTCTCCGCTCTCCTTAATTTAAGTGACATACATAGCCTCGACCGGTCGACAAATCAGGACAATGATTGAGTAGACCCAGCCTCCACATTCGAATAAAGCCAGGGCTGGATCGGGATAAAACTTGTAGGGCTAGCCTTGTATAGATTAGTCTGAATGGTGATTCGATCATATTGCCATCACCCACTTCGCTTATGCAAGCTGACAAGTCCCACTGTCAGAAATTGTCAGAAATGGACAAGCAATAATAGGAGGCCTTTATCATTCCATCACCCCGAAGAACGAAAACCATCAACCGTCCTCCACACTTGTCATGCTCTTGTACATCGGCATCCACTAAATTTTTCTTCAGACCAGTGCATTCCCTTAAAATGGAATCCAACTGGGAGCCATTTATGAAGACCATCGCAGATGATTGGACCGCCGTACCAGACCCCGCCCAGCGCAAGCGGATTCAAAACCGGCTGGCACAACGGGCAAGGCGTATGTACAATGATATCGCTGTCGCAATGGAAGAAATCATTTAGCTAATGATGAATCACAGGCGCGCGGCTTGCTGGAAAACGAGGTCAAGCCATAGCACAGTGCGAATCTGACAAGATGGACGCGAGCGCCCCATCTCGAGGAGATGCTGATCTAGGTCCCGGTCACCAGCAGTCATCCACAGATGTGTCAGGTATGGCTGTGGCGGACATGTCCGAGCTAAGCCCATTTTGTGCCCAGTTCTCGTGCCAGGGGCCCATGGTGGACAGTCATTTTATTGTGCTGACTGACATGACTGCTTGTGCAGCTCTGGCCGTCATCGCCCAGCGTCTCGACCTTGACTGCCAGATAAGGCCCGGCTTCCATATAAGGGCTTCAACTCAAAATCTGCCTTCGCCTATAACGCCGACTCAGTTGCAAAGAAGCGTTCCACACCGATCCTACTTAGACATGCTACCCTGGGCTTCGTTAAGAGACCGGCTTCTCAAGTCCCTCTCCGTCATCAATGAAGATGAGTTTATGCTTGAGATGCGGAACGGAAATCTCAGAATCTGGGGAACCGTGCCTTGGGAGCCAATGGGATGGGAAGTTAGTGAAGAATTTGCGAAAAGGTGGTGGTTTTTGATGGACAATGGGATCCTCCAAACAACTAATTTCTGGAGATCTCAACGAGGAGAGAAACCTTTATCACTGGCTCAACTAGAATGATTGGTCCAGGAATATAAGTAGTTATCCCATAAGTCGTTATTCTTGTCATTCTGCTGCGTGTTTACGAATGGGGGCTTTAGTGGATGCATTCTGACAATTGTTTTTCTTAGCCGATTTTTTCTGACAAGGAGGATGAACAATCCTGAACGTCAGACTGTTCGTAGGGAATGCCCACAGAAAGATTAACAAAACTAAAGTGTGTTCACATATATAAGCATCCACTATGTCCCCGTTCTACTTGAGGGAAATATTAAAGTATACCAGGTCTCCAGCACTATTTTCTTCCATTTTGCAAAATCTAAGATTTCTATCATCTTTCACGACACCATCATGAGAGCTACTTTCACTCAGCTATTCCCGCAAAAACCTATCTACACCGAGGCAAGCATACCCTCATTAAAGGGTAAAGTCTTTTTCGTGACTGGTGGAACTAGTGGGGTCGGCCTGGCGCTGGTCGATATGCTTTATGCTAAAGGAGGCACGGTTTATCTTCCCTGCCGATCTACCACCAAAGCAGCACGGACTATTAAAGCTATACAAGCTGCTCACCCGGAAAGTACCGGCGATCTACAAACTCTCTGTCTCGATCTCAATGATCTCGGTTCGGTGGCAGCCTGTGCCTCTACATTTCTGGCACGGGAGAGTCGCCTCGACGTCTTATGGAACAACGCGGGCATTAGCTACGCACCATCTGATGAGCTTACCGCTCAAGGGTATGAGCCTCACATGGGGATCAATTGCCTGGGGCCAAATTTCTCCTTACCAAGCTCTTGCTTCCTGTCCTAAAACAAACGGCTAGTATCTCTCCTGGACCTTCGACACGAGTCATCTTCATAGCCTCAGCCATGGTGGACATGGCGGCCCCGCTGGGAGGTGTGCCGCTGTCTGAGCTATTCCCTGGCAATCAATCTGACGACCCGTCGCGTAACTACGCAATTTCAAAGACTGGGAATTGGTTCCTCGCGTCCGAATTTGATCGCCGTACCCGAGCGGATGGAATTCTATTCATTGCCCAAAATCCAGGTAACCTGGTGACTAATATATGGGATCGTGTTCCTTGGATTATCAAGGCACCTGTCAAAATCCTCTTGCACCCACCCAAACGAGGCGCTTATTCGGAGCTCTGGGCTGGGCTCAGCACAGAGATTAAGCTTGAAGACGGTGGCCGGTATGGCGTCCCATGGGGCAGATGGCATCCAAGCCCTAGGAGGGATCTTCTCTCAAGCTTGAAGTCGAGAGATGACGGGGGTACCGGTCTTGCGGCTGATTTCTGGGACTGGTGCGACGAACAAACAAACAAATTTATGTAACGCGCTAATTCCTTGCGTCAGCAAACTATGGACAATGGCGATGTATGGAGATGGTACCACAACTAGTAGTAACGCGCCCTGACGGCGGTAGAGAGTAGGATTCAAAACCAGGAAGAGCTTTACAGCGCATCGGAGGCTTAATTTGGGATCTTTCTGATAGGTATAAAACTCAAGAAGGGTCTGAGATCTTTTAATAGATTTTGACATAGCTAGTTGTTGAGAATTAATTGACTAAAGAGAGATGATGTAGATTGAGCGATTTTCGATTCGCTCACTTGACCTGGCATGTATGTTAGTAGTAAATCGCTCAGCCTATATAGCAGATATACACAAATTGCTTCCTTGAACCCACAGGGGAGGTCGAGAGCTAAGCATGATCAAATGCAAACTAAAGAACACAAAATATGCCATATACCAACAAGACATCAGAGCAGTTATAAATTGTGCAGGTACGGGGGCTAGAGTGACTCTGATGCGTTTAAAGCCACGTCAGTAGCAGCTTTAAACGTCGAAACACATCTTTTTCCCATCAAGTACATAATTGGAAACATAACGCCGAGTGCTGGGGAAGAGTCGGCTTCACCGGACAAGATCTAGGGTAAGAACCATAGTATAGCTTAGACGATCAAGGAGAGAGGAAGGCAAAGACAAGCCCGTGCAAAGCGATACAGAAGGCGATACAGGATGAACAAGGATTCAACATGATGGAAATAGGAGCAATTGTCCCACAGACGTCCTACCATGGTAGATAGACCCGAAAACAATTATATTAGAAAGAGTTGAGAAAGCAAAGGCAAAGCACTGGTATAGAATCGACATTGAGCGAATTTACCGACCCGAGATGCGACTGCAGCAGAGAAGGGCGATAGACAGTAGCTTACATCCTGCTCTAATATAGGAAGCATACTGCACTGTAAAAGCAAGAACTAGGCCAATTTGTAAGACGTTAGAATCTCCGGGAATTACTTAACAAGAGCTAATTAGCAGTAAAGAACGTCAAATTTATGGAATAAACCCGGATTTTCAGACAATTCAGGATCAGTCCATAATGAGACAAAGCTGAGCACTGGAGGGAAACTATGGGCAGAAAGGGGCCACACATGAGGCGGATATCTGGCTTCATGGAAGTCTAAGAGCATATTCACATTAGTGTTTTGAATTGCTCTCTATAGAAGCTAGGGAGGCAGATGTAGAAAGAGGTCAATAAGGAAAAGCGAGAAGTCCGGGGGCAGCTGGCCAAACACCAAATAGTATTGGCAAAGTAAGGCGCTGCGGATAAATATCTAGTAAACCGCACTAAGCAGGTATAGCTGCTATAAATAGCGACTATGGCCAAGTATATAGATTAAATTAACCTAGGCTGTAGTGACACTGGCCTGGATAAAGGCCTGGAACTCATCCATATTTCGAGTCTGTACATAAACCGAACCGGGGCCGGTAAAACGGCAGACCAGACCCTCGCCCGTCTTGATACCACTCATAGTCCCGCCGCCTGCCTTTTCAATCTTATAATTACAGCTCCATGCCACGAGATGACCGTTATCTACGATGTGCTGCTCGCCAGATTGGAGCTGTCGGTAAGGGATTAGCAGTGTGCGGGAAGAAGCAGTTAGGATAAGAAAAGGTATTTAGAAGTCTTACATCTAGTCGATCGACAGCACCAAAGCTCGTTAACCATATAGTGCCCTGGCCCTCAATACGATAGACGAAGAGATCCTCACCCGAGAATATAGCCTTTCCAATCCCTTGAGACTCGCTTTTCTTGGACACCTCGGATGTACAGGCGAGAAAAGCGTCCTTGCCGATATTCCAGGACTGACGGTTGTCGATATGCAAAGCGATAATGTCTCCGAATAGCGTTGGGCCGAGGGCGACATAGCCTGGCCCAGTATATGTCGATTCAGACATCTCGCCGCCCGTAAAGAGCTTCTTCATAGAGAACTTGACCTTGCCCGATAGTTGCACGGTGCCTGACATATGAATCATTGCACCTGACTTAGAGCGCACGGTAGCGCCCTGCTGAAGATTGACATTGAGAACGGCGTTGGTGTCACGATGGGCGATGTTGTAGTTGCCACCCGCGAAGGCACCTCTGTCACTCTGCACTGGTGAGTGTTGATCTACGCCAGCATGGGGCTGGGCAGCAGGCATCTGTTGTTGAGGCTGCAGTAAGGTGCTAGGAGGAGGATAGAACTGATGCTGCTGTTGCGGCATCGGGTGCCCGTATCCTTGTTGGTATGACATGGTGATCGGTGGAGTGGCTGATGTTGCGAGTGTCTTTGAGAAGGAAGAAGTGAAGATACTAGAAAATAACAAAGAGCTCACTTAATGCGGTTTGTTTATGTTCTTATATGCTTTAACAAAACGCGACTCCGAGCCTAAAGGTCTTTAAAAATGACCGCGCGCTAATTTGGTGTGACCGCCTATTAGCGTAGTGCGGCTGAAAGTCATACGGCAAGGGACGCAAATGCATATTTATGGTTATGCCGCTGACTGAACCCCAGTAGCGCTTATTATTTGGAAATGTCAGCAGCTAGGACACCCTGTTCTAAAGATAAATGAAACTTGCCCTATCCCCTTTAGGTATTAGATAGACCTAATAATCTATCCTGCAGGGATAATAGTTCGTTAAATAGCCTTAGATTAAAGGTATATCCATGTTTTCTGACAGGCCGTCAGTGTCAGAAAGGTTAGTGTATGACATGCTAGCTCGATTAAGCGTGCCAGAAAGACCAACCAATGTATGTTGCAGGGATTGTGGCCATGTGGTATACCGGCAGCTACATGATAATTGGATACATCGGTTTGCAAAGTTGACTATTGATAAGGAATCTGGCAGTTCACTTTTAGACATGATATTCGGATGTAAGGATGGCGAGGCTAGGTAGAAGAACCAGAAAGCAAATGCATCAATTCATGACTTAAAACTAGATAAAGTGGTTATTTCAGGACAATATTAACAACAAAGCATCATCGCTTTACGGATGGTAGCTCAGGCTCGCTTCATCTCCTTCACTTGAACATCCAAAAGTCCCATCCACACAGGCATGTGTATCTGAAACCATAACCCTCCAACTCCAGTCCAGTGTCCATAATCATCAACCTGAAAGCACCCACGAACTTGGCTGGTTGATTATCAATACTCAATAGTCCCATAACCTGCTGTCATCTCCCCTCCGATTCTCTCAACGCAGCACGTGATATAGTCCAAGTATGCTGTCTAGCCAAGGTCTCGCTTGTTGTAGGAATATTGGACTGATATTGTGGGATCAGGAGATAGATGCTGGCGGTATGAGATCGGTATTTGGTTGTTAAGGTGCGATGAACTCTCGGACAAAAAGTTACCCAGGCTGGGTGGTTGTTTTAGTGTTGTCAACTCGATCTCTGAACCACCGTCCGACCTGCTCTTTTTGCCATCTGCCATGCCGTGACAGCCGATGCTCTCAAAAGGAAAGGCGCTAGAGGAGGCAGTCTTTGCGGTGCTGTGAAAACTCTGCTCATGCCTTGCAGCCAAAGCTCTCAGCAACAGGCAGTGAGCCTGAAAAATACTACAAGCTTGAGCCCGAGCAGGTGGATGACCCTATTCGGTGGTAGATTGATCATAGCAACGCTTTCTCGCGTTTGAGCACATTTGCATTGGATATCCTTGTTATTCCGCCCATGGCAATCGACTGTTAGAGAGCATTTGGTCTTGTGAAACTTACAGTCACCTCACAGGGACAATCTCGGCTTGTATCGAGCATTGAGTCGGTCCAACTACTGCAGAACTGCATTAGGGGAGGGTGTGCCTCTCAAGGAGGCCTATGCTTGAGCAACAAGGCTAGTCAGTACCTAAGGGCAGAAGCCCAAGGCTATGAATAGCTTCGCGTGACCTATAATATATCAGATGTCTATCATCAGTTAACCAGATCAGATACAGAGGGCAAATTGTCAGTTCAGTTCAGATTTAGGCCTTAATCTGATTTGATTGATCTGACGGCAGCCCTGCGAAACTCATATAAGCCTGTATATGTCGTTTTAGTTATGAAGCTGTCAATCGCGTGTCTTCACCCTCCAGATGAAATTGTACAACCCGTCGCACCTCGGGAAATGTTTCTATACCGGTGGATGAGGCCCAAACTTGACTGACCAAGGTTGCATAATCCGCCCACGGCAGCATGAACCAAAAATAGCCATGGAAATCATCCGAAATGTCATCCGGGTCAGCCCAAGTATCATTAACAATATCCAAAATATCCACTTGCACATCCGTTAGCAAAGGAAGATGCAGCATGTCTTCGCTGTCGACACCACCAAGTCGTATATAATATTGGTCCTCGAAACGCTTTATCCCTGCACTCCGATAATTAAGTACTCCAAGTTGCCAATCAAGGTTTCTTTCTCGACGAAAATCATCTTCGATAACGTTCCAGGGAATGTCACATTTTAGAAGACGGCTCCGTAACGCTAGAAACCAGTTTACGTCATCCTCCTTATTAAGATCCAAGATTAAAAGATCATTCTGGGTTCCAACCGAAAACCTAGAGATTGGAAGGTTGTATGATCGGCAAACGAGTTGTAGTTCTTTGACCCACGATGAATACGATGGGCGTGATTCGGAAGAATAAAAATGAGATAGTAATGTAGACCAACGATACAGTTCCTCTAGATGGAGCGCATTCCCGATATGCTTCGGACAGAGAATTACAGTTTCAAAGATGTTTCCGATATAATCAAAATGACCTTGGATGTCCCGATGGAGATCAATATAGAGTAAGTCGCGTTTTGGATCAACCCAGCCATATATGCGGTCCATATGTTCAAAGGTACAGGCGTCGTATCTACCCGATATGAGAGAAAGTTTTCGATTTCTGATGGTGATTTCCCGGACTTTCTTGCACAAGAACATAAGTCCTGGCAAGTCGTGTTGATAGTGAGGGTACTGCCTCCCACTTCCTTCTATTCGGCGCGCGTACGGAATGTATATTCGAGGAGAAGATAGAGAAAACGCCAGGTTCCAAATCTCACTTCGGATTTCTGCGGGTAGCTTTGCGAAATGGTTGAATTCATAAGGATGTCTTGCCGTGTTTGGAGGCGGCGACAATTCTCGGGCTGAGACATCGGCCGAAGGAGGCTGGCATGCTTTGTCACCTTCGCTGGAGAGTGGTCCGTAGCGTTCACTTGACAAAGGAGTAATCCTCAGCACTGAAGATTCATCCTCCATTTTGGTCCGCTGTCAAACGATGAACGAGGGCATGCAAAATTGCCATGGTGAAAGGGGTGACAATAGCGGTCAATCAGCGCTGCCCACAAATCAAATCCAATCAAACAAATTACCAAACAAATCAATCAAATATCCCGAAAATCTTATTTCAAACAAACAAATCCAAAAACTTGGATTTGAGATAACATTTGATATATTTGGTACGGGATATGATGCCATGGAAGATAGCTGGTTAGGCTCATGGCCGCCTTTCCTCACAACTTACCCGGTACTCAAGAGGTGCCAAAGATCTGGCACTTAGATCAGGCCAATCAGAGCCATTATCCGAGCTCTTCCGTTAGTCAGCCGCCCTCATGTAAGCCCCTCAACATCGAACACGCGTCGTCGGGCGAGTCATACCCGCAGAACCGGTGGTGCGTTTAGGGTC
>JAAOAN010000485.1:0-11848 GCA_013396205.1 Fusarium mundagurra | reverse complement strand
CCCCACTTGTATACATGGTTAACGGTCTTCATCACACTCATGCATTGTGATAGCCCCAGGCAGGCTCTCGTCTTTAGTTGTTGGGTTGCATATGATCCCGCCTCAAGGGTCCCTCGTGCGCTTTTGCGGCTGCAAGCTGGAACCGAGTGGAGGTCATCCCTTGCTTGCGCGTGGGCAAAGTCAATCATGACCCAACCGTAAAGCTCTTGGTTCAGGTAGTACACAATACCGTAATAGCTTCTTGTTGGTCGGCGCGATTCCTTTGAGTTGAGTCTCAGGATCCGGACATTTCCCGAACTCCCCGTCAAAATTGGGGCCCCAGGAATGAAATGGATCTCTTGTGGAAATCCTTCTCATTCAATCTCCAAAAAGAAAGTGTCCCCGGCTTGAATAACGACTCGCCTGTCTGCGGCCCCAGGTCGCTAGAAGAAAATTATGACACATATTATTGAGGCTCTGGAGATAGGCTTACCACGTACCACGGGCTTATTACCCTCCGCTACACCTCGGAGTTGGTGTTCCTTGTGAGGCATCACTCGTAGTACTGTACACTGCACGATCCTTGATGCGTTTGTTCCTTCAATCCTTTAGGCCGTCTTGAAAAATCTGCCGGACAGATCTGCAGGACCCTGTCGAAACGTCATAGCCCCTGCCCCTCGACTACGTGGGGGCATTTGTGAAGCCAATCCAGAGAGAGTTCTGAACAGACACAGAAAATCAATTCCCAGCGCGGCCCGCGGGTGTCGTCAATGATTTGCCCCATTATATCGAGGTCAAGATGAGTGATGACTTCCGACGGTAAATTCCATCAGGGCTAATCAGACCCTGTAGTCAGCCCGTCATCGGAACCAAACCTGTGAATGCCAACCCTTTGGTAGTGGAACCGCGTTTATCTGGTTCTGACAAGAAGCCATGAGGCACTGGAAACTCTGAACCAATCAACTAGCTTCTCCGAGTCGGCTCACGATCATGTCCGAGTCGACCCATCGTTAGAGCCGAGTCGTTGGTTTCAATGTCTTATGAAAGGAGCATTTCTTCTCCGAAGAAAAGCGGTAAATGCCTTTTAAAGCTGTTCGGGCAAATTGAGAACCTCGTCTATCCATACACGCTGCGAATCTCAAAGCCCGTAGTTCAAGTTGCAGAAAGATAGCTATCACAGTCCACGTGACAAAGCACGTGATCGGTTTACAAGATCTTCTGTCCGAGACCAATCGCTGGTCTGTGCGTTCTATAGCGCTGGTTGGGTTTAGTTTGAGACGCGACTCCAAAGCGAATATCGCGTCTTATCGAAGCCTCCAAGCATTGTTTATCGACTTAATCTGCCTAAAGAGCCAATTGATCAACCCAACCCAGTTAGACGATAATCAAGGGGACAAGGTTTGCGGTCTTGCGCAACGCATGTCTTGTTCAACATCTCAAATGGTTACTGTGACTTTACCATTGTAAACACAAACAACCAGATAAACAACAATGGCCCGCTACTCTATCCCGACAAAATCCAGGCTTCCATCATCATTACGAGTTGATGCATCTAATCCTGCTGTTGTGAAGAGTCTCAATAGACTCTCACGAGAGTCGCTTATTTCTCTGGCACTAGACTGGCTTGACGATGAGAGTCTCCCGAATTCTATTCCTTACATTGAGAGGAGGGATGAAGACGACGATGAAGAAAATGACGATCTTTACCCCCCCTGTCAAAGTATTGACGAATTACAACAACTTTATCTCGATATGCAGCATCAAAAAGGGTCAAAGAGAGATGTTGTCAGCCGTATTGTTGAAGGCGATTGGAGACTTGGCCTGACATTATATCAACTAGCCATGGCCGATATGGCTTACTTCGAGCAGAATCCAACATCTCAAAAATGGTCTGCCTATCAGATTCTGCCTCTAAAGCAGCCCACACAAGATGCCGGCGAGGACCAGGTACTCAGAGTCGACCAAGAAAGTTTGACAATACCTCGGTTTCATCCATCAACGTTTCTCCAAAACCTTCAAACCCATGTGCTACCTGACGTCAAGGCACATTATCACTTTCACCGACCTACAGCCATACCCGTTCTACTACTGCGCATTCTTGTCATAGATTCACCCTACAACACGGACTTCGCTCTTTCAAGTCGGAACCCAAATGGCACAGCAACAAACTTCGACTCTTCAAGGACAGTGTACATTGCGTTTCCAGATGGGTCACCAGCTTTGTACATTACAAAATCGCAAGCTACAGGCAACACTGGCTCGGGAGAGTCTAAGAGTTTACATAGCTTAATCGTGGACGGGGTACCCAAGGCTCTCTCACGCCCACGTGAACGATACACTCTCAAGTCAGGAAACCTTCAAAGCAAGAACTTGGATGCACTTCTAGAAAAGAAGGGATCTGGACGCACAAACTCCGCAGGAGGTGGCTGGAGCATCTATTCCAACGAGGCCACAAAGATATCACCATTGGATACCGTCATTCCAACTCCACCACTATCTCGAGAATCATCGTCCTCAAGTCTCAGCCTCAAGCGGGGAGTGTCATTCACTGAATCTGAACGAGTTTCAAAGAAATCGAAATTGGTTGCCAAGGCTCGGTTCGGCGATTCAGGTCTTGTCACTGATGGTAAAGGAGTGGAGAAGGTTGACATCGTCATACAGGATCCATTTCCTTCTGTAAGTGAAGATACTGGTGATGTAGAAGAGAATGAAGATGGTGCCACGGCAGGGAGCAAGAATCGACGAAAGAGCAAGATTACCGCTGTTATTCGAGAGGCGAATATGCCAGCAGAAGAAGCCAACGACGATACCACCTTTTCAGATCAATGGACACCAACTATCAAAGTTACATTTTCTGGAACACATGTATGGGCTGGCGTACGGCAACTTGTAGAGGCTGGCATCATAGATGGAGAGCGGATGCCAGGGTGGATGACAGGAGAAGAGGGAGTAACAACAGGACTTGTGAGGCATGGAAGGATACGTGGATACAAGGGCTCAGGGATGTGAAACAAATGTTGTATCTATAACGGCGCAGAGTCTATGTCTTTCTTCTCTATTTGATACCCACATGACAGCATGACTGTTCAGCCAATTCTTAGCTCTCTTCAAGTCCGAAAACCGTCACTGTGTTCTTCCATGCAGCTTCACAAACTTCCTCGATACTGACTCCCTTGATACCTGCGATAATCTTGGCGACACGCTCGATATTACAAGGTTCGTTGCGCCCCTTCACCATGGCCCCCTCTTCCCACTTCTCCTTCTTGACAATCTTGTATCGTTCCGGGACCTCGGGCTCTTTCTTTTGGTTCTTCTTCGACTGCTTTTGCGGTTTTTGTGTAGGCTCAACAGCAGCGGCAGTCCCATTCTGTTGGTTCTCGGTATTGGGCGTCTCTTTCTTCTCGATCAGATACTTGTAACCCTCGTGGCTTGGTCGCACCTCACACCATGGTCCATCAGTCTCAATCATAAGACGGTCGAGGTGAACTTCCTTGACAACAGCGCAGTTCTCTGCCGTCTTGAAACTGCATCCATTGATACCAATGTATAGACCCAAGTCCATCAACTCGCGCATCTCCTCAGCTGTACCGGTGAAACTATGCACTACGCCGCCCTTCTCCAACTTCTCTAGCTTCTCACCAAAAGCCTCCTTCAGAAGCCGAACAAAGTCATTGTGGGCGGCGCGAGAGTGTAGGAACAAGGGGAGCTGAGGAGATATCGATGCAGCAACCTGGAGCTGAGCTGCGAAGGAATGGAGCTGGATGCTCTTCGAGCAGTAATGCAGTCGATCATAGTCAAGCCCAAACTCACCCATAGCCACAAGGCTCTTCTGGCCTGATGCCTGGGCCTCTGTCACTAAAGAAGTCAAATCTCTGATGAGTTTACCGGTCTTTGTTGGGCAAGGGGGATGCTCTTCCGAGACCGGAGCTGAAGGATCGGGATCACACGGTGTTGTGTGCTCAGACTCGTGAGCAGGACCCGCTTCACTGAACACGGAGCTGCTACAGGGATGAATGCCTGCAGTCCCGAAGATAGTTCCGGCTGTGGGTGATGTGAGTCTTGTTATCAGATTGATAAGCAGGGGTTAGACTCACGATAATCTCTGGCAAGGGTGAGGGCATCTCGAGAGTTGCCAAGGTCTGAGCCGGTCACTATAAGTTTCGTACAACCAACTTCACGGGCTCTTCCGATAATAGCATCGAGATCATCGGGGTGTCGCTCTTTGCCGTGGTATTTGCCTCGGAAGATGGGATCGGTCAAGTTGATACCGATCTACTAGTAACACCAAGTGTTAACGGATCTGATATCGGAATACAGATGTATAGTGGGTGGTTGACATACATCGATATATCTAGGTTTATACCCGGAGCCCTCAACGGCCTGAGGCGTTGGTGAAGAAGTCATGTTGCGAAAATGCGAGGCTTGAAATCTGAGACTTGATGCCCTGAAACCAATTCTTGCTGAAGATTGAAAACAGTGAAAGAGAGATCTCGCTGTCATTGATCTGGAACGTCTCTTGCTTAGCCAGAGTTTGAGTCACTGCACTGACTTGTTGCTGCCTCGCAACCGTAATCTCTAGCTGCCTTTTTTAGACTCAAAAACGTAAATCAGGAAGGTAGTCTCGATTCACATCGATGATTGGCTCTTTCATCTATGTCTCATCCTCCCGTCAACCTCAGTTCAAGGTCCAAGCTCAGTTAATTCGACCGGATGTTCTCCTGCTTACGTAGAGCTCAGAGACAATTATTAATCTGCATGGATCTCACGTGATTTCGCGCCGTTTTCTTTACCCCACCAAGCGCTGCAGCAACGTAAAATGACAGGGCACGCGAGGACGCGATGTGGGAAAGGGGAGGAAGAGCTTTGGCTCATTGCAGGCGTAAAATGTATGAAATAATCACGAATTGCAATGTTTCTGTCCTTATTAAAATCATGCGAGTCAAGTGAATTCCTATAACTCCCTCCAATCACCAGCATCCTCCATATCTACCAGTTAAAGCATCAAACGGGGCGTTGCCTCAGGTTTCAGGCGGGGCTCTTTTAATGGATTGCGGCGATGCCTGTCACTGTTTGTCGCGCTAAGAACTTGGCGTCGCGTCTCTGGACGCGACTCCCTTAAAACCTTCTCGACCATCCACGCGAAATTTGCTTCTCTCATCTCCTCAACAACCACAACAAAATACGACGAATCTTATAATAATTCTCACATTCTCTTTCACCGAAGCGTCAATATCCCCTCGGACGCCCTTCTGTCTTTTAATCTCTTCTATCAGCAGGAATAGATTCTGCTGTAACCTCAAATCCGAACTTCCCTCCCCGCCTATCCTCCCTCATCCGCAATCATGTTCGTCAGAAAGAGAGGTACGTATGATCTGGCAACACGAGAACTCATGATGACTGACTTGTTGATTAGATGGACGCCAAGAACGTGTCCAGTTCGACAAGATCACTGCTCGTGTCTCGAGACTGTGTTACGGTCTTGACATGGATCACGTTGACCCCGTTGCCATCACTCAGAAGGTTATCTCCGGTGTCTACGGAGGTGTCACTACCGTGCAATTGGACGATCTTGTAAGTGAATCACTCATGATGACCACTCCAAACACAAGCTAATTGATCCCTAGGCCGCCGAGACTGCTGCATACATGACCGTCACACATCCCGACTATGCCATTCTTGCCGCCCGCATTGCCGTCTCCAACCTTCACAAGCAGACCAAGAAGCAATGGTCCGCTGTCGTGAGCGACCTCTACCACTATGTGAACCCCAAGAACGGCCGGCCGTCACCCATGATCTCCAAGGAGACTTATGAGTGCGTCATGCGACATAAGGAGGAGTTGGACTCTGCCATTGTCTATGACCGCGATTTCCAATACCAATACTTTGGCTTCAAGACTTTGGAGCGATCATACCTCCTGAAGATTGACGGTAAGATTGTCGAGCGCCCTCAGCACATGATCATGCGTGTGTCTGTTGGTATCTGGGGAGATGATATCGAGCGAGTCTTGGAGACATACAATCTGATGTCCAGCAAGTTCTTCACGCATGCTTCCCCTACGCTCTTCAATGCCGGCACCCCTCAGCCCCAATTGTCATCTTGCTTCTTGGTTGATATGAAGGACGACAGCATTGAGGGAATCTATGATACTCTCAAGACCTGTGCCATGATTTCCAAGATGGCTGGTGGTATTGGTCTGAATGTGCACCGTATCCGTGCTACTGGCTCATACATTGCCGGTACCAACGGTACATCGAACGGTGTTGTTCCTATGCTTCGTGTCTTCAATAACACTGCTCGGTATGTCGACCAGGGTGGCAACAAGCGACCCGGTGCTTTTGCCATCTACCTCGAGCCTTGGCACTCTGATGTCTTCGAGTTCCTTGATCTCCGTAAGAACCACGGTAAGGAGGAGGTCCGTGCCCGTGACCTTTTCCTCGCCCTTTGGATCCCTGATCTTTTCATGAAGCGTGTTGAAAAGAACGGTGACTGGACACTGATGTGCCCCAATGAGTGCCCTGGCCTCGCCGACTGCTACGGAGAGGAGTTCGAGGCTCTGTACGAAAAGTACGAGAAGGAGGGCAAGGGTCGCAAGACCATCAAGGCTCAGAAGCTTTGGTACGCCATTCTTGAGGCCCAGACTGAGACCGGAAACCCATTCATGCTCTACAAGGATGCCTGCAATCGCAAGAGCAACCAAAAGAACCTCGGTACCATCCGAAGCTCCAACCTTTGCACTGAAATTATCGAGTACTGTGCCCCTGACGAGGTCGCTGTCTGCAACCTTGCCTCTCTGTCCCTGCCCTCCTTCATCAACTACGATGAGGCTTGCTACGACTTCAAGAAGTTGCACAAGGTCAGTCAGGTTGTTATTCGCAACCTGAACAAGATCATCGATGTGAACCACTACCCTGTTCAGGAGGCTCGTAACAGTAACATGCGCCACCGACCCATTGGTCTTGGTGTTCAGGGTCTTGCCGATGCTTTCCTTGCTCTGCGTATGCCCTTCGAGTCACCCGAGGCTCGTGAGCTCAACAAGCAGATCTTTGAGACCATTTATCATGCTGCCCTGACTGCCTCCGTGCAGCTGGCTAAGGAGGAGGGTCCCTACTCCACCTTCAAGGGTTCCCCCGCCTCTGAGGGTATCCTCCAGTTTGACATGTGGAACGTCAAGCCCTCTGATCTCTGGGACTGGGAGACTCTTCGAGAGGAAGTCAAGACACACGGTATCCGTAACAGTCTTCTCCTTGCTCCTATGCCTACTGCCAGTACTTCCCAGATTCTGGGCAATAACGAGTGCTTCGAGCCCTACACCTCCAATATCTACCAGCGCCGTGTTCTCGCTGGTGAGTTCCAGGTTGTCAACCCCTGGCTGCTCAAGGACCTTGTCGACATGGGTCTGTGGTCCGATGCTATGAAGAACCGCATCATTGCTGAGAATGGTTCCATTCAGAATATTCCCAACATCCCTGCCGACGTCAAGGCTCTGTATAAGACTGTTTGGGAGATCTCTCAGCGCCAGGTCGTCCAGATGGCTGCTGATCGAGGTGCCTTCATTGATCAGTCCCAGTCACTAAACATCCACATGAAGGACCCCACGATGGGCAAGATCACCAGTATGCACTTTGCAGGCTGGAAGCTTGGCCTCAAGACCGGCATGTACTACCTTCGTACACAGGCTGCTGCTGCTCCTATCCAGTTCACTGTTGATCAGCAGGCTCTCAAGCTTGCCGATTCCAATTCAGCTCAGATCAAGCCTCTGAAGAAGCGTGCTCCTCCTGCTGGTTCAAGCTACCTCATGTCCTCGCCCTCAACCATGGGACGTACTGAACTTAACGGTAGCAGGACTGGCTCCCAAGAGAGCGGTTTGAACGGCAATGCGGCCAAGGGCCTGAATGGTACTACGACGGTACCTGGACGTGCACCCACCATCAAGGCTGATGTGGAGGAGGGTGACAGCCCCAAGGCTCTTCCTACTGAGCCTGCCGAGAAGGTTCAAGAAGAAGAGCTGGGTGTCAAGAAGAACCCTCAGTCTGAGGATCAAGACAAGGATAACGAGGATCGTGAGCGCGATATCTACTCAGAGGCCGTCCTGCAGTGTGAGTGACAAACGTTCCTTTGGCGTAAATTGAGATACTAATCGTGTAACAGGCAGCATTGAGGATCCCGAGTCCTGCATTATGTGCAGCGGTTAGAAAACAGCAGGAGCTGTCTATGCACGTGTACTTATGACGATGGATGAGTTGAAAACGAAGACATGTTTTGGGGGTATGCTACGATACAGCGAGGGAAAGCTAATTTGATGTTTGGTTATGTATGGATATCTTGGGCGGCAATGATCCCCCTTTGGCATGCTTATACCGGAGTATGTTGTTAGGTTAATGATATTGAGACTATGGAAGTCTGCTCTTGAAGCTGCAGTCGTTATTGACTTGGATAGTTTATGTTGATCCTTGCGCATTTGAATAATATTTGATGTTGAATATTTCGTTACGCTGTGATACTTTCTGCAATCCATGGATACTTTGGCATGCACATGAGACGACTTGGACTGATGGGCGTTGAGAATAGTAATGGCAGTCAACTAGAGCTAGCGTTAGTAGGTAATTGTTTTTTATTGAAGTTGAGGTTTTCACCGTTCTTCTTGACATCCAATGACAGACAGTCAAGGGTAGCTGCAGTTCGGCGAAGATCGCTGTAGCTATTGAGACAGCACTTTTGTGGTTGGCACAACACCGGATCATGCAAGCTCAGCTGAAAGGGGTGATCAACGACAGTCTAGCCAGACAAGTTAAAGGTCTACGGGTTTGTGCATCACCAATTCGACAATGGAGCTGGATATCCTTGTCTATCGCAACATAGAGCTCTTGAACTTCAGCAGTTCGGGACTCTAGAGCCGTCGATTATTATGCTACGAGGTCTGAACAACAAAGCCACCCTGGAGCATACACAGTTGGGCAATTTACTGCAGTTGCAGGACTTAGGGCTACACTCTAGTCACCAATTGGTTCTGTTGCGACAGTCTTACGAAAGTGACTCGAGTCCCAATAAGGTATTATCTAGTTTCAGAGCCAGGTCCTTTGCGATTGGGCTGCTGGAAATGAAAGGGACTCGGAGAGGGCTGGTGACCTCCAAAGCTCTGCCAAATTGGAGATGGCGAGACATTACGACGTCGCAGGGAGGTCCAGCCACAATATGCGAGCTGAACTGCAAGTTAGACAGTGGCTAGTGTCTCAAGTTTATGAGATGCTTCGATCGGAGCGGTGTTCCGGCTTTCCAAGGGGCCGATATTTGTCGCATTTTGTTTTTAAGCATCTCCAAAGCTTAGCAGTTTTAACCATGACGATGATCAGACGACAGTTAATTAGGAATGAAACATGAAACAGAATTCCTGATAGGAATTGAATTCAATGAACTGACAACCAAGATCGTCACAATGACGAGATGGAAAACGTGGTATTGAGATGAAGATAAAACTCCCGAGGCCCAAGAGGCGGAGGGATGGATGTTGGTGAATACCCAATATCGAGCAAGGCTCAAAAGACAAGGCCCAGGCTGGTCTGTCCAGCTCGACAGGGCCTTGAGCCATTCGCCGGGGTAGAAGCTTGGGCCATGAGAGAAACAAACGATGATGCGATGGATGACATCAAGAGCCCGCCAGTTGAGCTAACCCCCTGTTCTCTTGGTTCGCTTGGTGTGTGGCTTGAGTGGCTTGGCCCATTGAGTGGCTAGTCTGGGCACAGTTCATCAAAGCCAGCTGAGCAGGGAGTCAAGCATCACAGTCACAGACAGCACAGGGTTTGTAAGTAGTAAAAGTTCTCGATGGGTACAGAGTGGGACGAGTTGATGAAGTGGATGAGTTGGTTCAAGTGGGGCTGGCATCATCGAAAGATCAGGCTTGAGGAGAATGATGCTCTAGATGATGTTAATAAGCGAAAACCTGCCGACAAGACACAACCACAATGCGAAATTGATACAGAGATTACCATCATTGCACAGACAAATGATAATCAACAAATAGAAAGTCAGGTGTGAGGCCCAATAAATTGCACTTGTCTGTTCCTGAGACATGTACGCATCACCACCACCATCACCATTGACACCATCTCATCTGATTCAGGAATCGAGAAGAAAGTCCCCAGAGGACAAGAAAAAAAAAAAAAAGAACATGATTCCGCTTCCTGGTTGCCAGGGAGTCAAAAGTTGGCTAACACCTCTGCTTGTTTTTGTGTGGTTGCCAAGGATGGATTAGTACAGGGGTAATTGGCCAATCGGAGAGAGCATCAACGCCACTGGCCAACGACGACCAACTTCACTCTCGATAATTGGAGATGCGATATCACACGTACTATGAGCTACTGCTATGGGTGGTCGATGGAAGATGGAAATCCGGGATAGTGTTTAGATGAAACCGTGGTACTTGATTGTGATTGCCTGGCAAAGATGGAAGTTGCTGTGGCAGGAGCATAACACAACATCAATTGCACTGAACTGAGGTGGGCAAGTACCTTCCATAGCCCAGGGTACGGATACTTATTGTTGGCAATCGTCATACCCGTTTTCCTTTCTTCATGCTCCTGTGGCCGTTATCCGGCTCGGCATACGAGTTCCTTCCTGCTTGCCTCGATCAATTCATCTAGGTATTCACGGTGACCCAAAAAGAGTTCCGTCATAGACGAGAGCTGATCCAGTTTTCTAGTCTGGTGTGATCAAGTTCAAGTTTGCATCTTTTTGCCTCCACAGACTGTATTGATGGTAGGACCGATATCCGAAAGTTTGGCTAGCAAAGAAGCACAGAAACTACCACGTATGCGCTATTGGCAAACTAAACGAGGACATCGAGTTTTGAATATCAAATTGTTCTTGCATCAGCTCCCGTCCGGTTTCAAAGCTCCAGGCGCCATGTTGTGGGTGCCGATGCGGGTGGTTGGCGATCTAGCGTGGCAGCCCGTCCAGCTACCACCCACCTTGACCTCTTTTTCCATCTCATATGCTGCAGCTTCCCTGGTAATATCCGTAGTTGCTGATGAAACTGAAACTTTTACTGGGTAGCTTGCTTTGTTGATTTCTTTGCCCCGCCGCAGATATCATAACGTCAAAGTCAATGTGTCCCCCGGGCGAAAATACAAGAATTTTGAGTGTAAGAACTTTAACTGTGAGACCCTCGCAGTCACTTACACCAGGGTCACTGACGTGGACAAGTTGCTGTAAAAGCCGCTCCCCGCTGTGACAGGGGTAACCCATCTCGTCTACAGCTCATGCTCTGACCTCATTGTGTATCTCCAATTACGGCATTGACGTCTGATTTGGATACCCAATTTTCGATTGCATTGACTCAATTATCATGGCGGAGCAAATTCACAAATGAGAAATTGCTTGGCTCATCGTAATATCCTTCTGTCGTTGACAAAACATCCCCGTAAACAACATCATAGTCAACATGGGGGCCTCCAAGCGCCTGGCCCTGTCCGTCCGTCTGTGCTGAAGTCTGTGTCTTTGACGGTCCGGCCCAGTGGAGTGGACTTTCTAGCTTCCCCGCCAGCAACCGAGCCTTGACTGGACTGGGACGTATTAGCGTTGGCCCCTCCCGTGCCATCGGTGGTCTCCCTGCAGGCGGTATCCAAGCCAAGCAGCAAGGTACTGACCCAGGTGCAGATTTACGCTTCAATCTGCGATGGCAGTTCTCCCACTCTCAGAGAGACAGACGTAAGTGACAAGGAAAGATCAAGCCCGTGCCGTGCTTGCCCTGCTAGACCGCCAATGCCAAGCTGGGAAACACACTGTTTAGGCAGGGTACCCTGCCTGCACTTGCCTTACCAGCTAGCAAGCACTGCTCGCTCCTGCAAAGCAAGCAACCGTCACGCCAAGATT
>JAAOAN010000484.1:0-38788 GCA_013396205.1 Fusarium mundagurra | reverse complement strand
GAACTGGTGCACCTCCACCGCCTCCTCCGCCTCCCATGCCGCCTGGAACTGGTGCACCTCCACCGCCTCCTCTCCCTCCTGTTGCTGCAGGGGGGGATCCTGGCCGATCAGCCATGCTGGAAGGCATTCAACGTGCTGGCGGAATCAACTCCCTCAAGAAGGTTGATCGCTCACAGATTCGCGACCGCAGTGGTGTTCAAGTTGGCAGTGGTGGCGATTCTGGCGGTGCGAATGCCGCACCTGCAGCAGCTGGTGCGCCTGGCGGCGGCGGTGGCATGGCCGATGCCCTGGCTGCTGCTCTCCAGAAGAGAAAAGAGAAGGTCTCCAAGAGTGGTAAGTTCAAGATGTCTTTGTTGGTAAAGAGTGATGTGCTAACACAAGACAAGATGACGAGAGTGACAACGATGACTGGTGAACTGAACCACATCAACACAAAATCCAAGAGAAGGAAGGAAGAGCGTGGTAGATATAGTCGACAAATGATTATCGACTTGTCTTTTATAAAATTTGCGCTTATGGGTAACGACGAGGATTGTGACGAATCAACCAGTTGCAGACGTATCTTGGTTGCGAATCAGCACAAGCATCTGAGGTCGGGTTTGTATTACCAAATGGTTCTACTGCGTCTGTAGCATTTCCAGTTGGCATGGCAAAAGTTGGTTATGTTCTATAGACACCCATAACATTAACGAATTCTACAAGATTACAGAATGACTAGCCCGCAAACTCGGCAATAGTTAGTGCGTTGCCTTTACTGTTCACGACATTAAGGTAATGAATCAAAGAATATTTCTAAAACAATAGTAAGCATTTTCTTGTCTTGTCTAACCTGTGCTTTTGAGACGAATGTGATGATCATAGAGCGTTAAGAGAAAAACATGTTCGTCCAGTAAAAACTACCTAAAAACGGAACAAGACAGAAAACTCGATCGTGATACTGAAAGTCCAAAAGAGAACGACATGCCGTGACGTCCCTCCCACCACGGCCGTCTACGACTCCACAGCAACTACTGTCGTGGGACCCGACGCACAGAGCTTTGGGTGCTCGGCTCCGGGTTTGAGAGAGAAGACAATATCAACAACACCAGCCGCGAAATACGTTTGTATCACCCGGTAGCGTCGGGGGCTCGGTGGAGAGAGAGAAGGGGATTTGGAGGACTTTGGCGTGCTTAAATGTCGTCAATGTCGACCTCCTTCTTGTTGCCAGCGGCGCCATCGTCAGAGTCATCGTCTGAATCAGCGTCGCCGAACTCGAAGTAGGCCTCGCCATCCTCTCCCTGACCAAAAGAGTCGGTTTCGTTGATCTTGGCGTTCTCGGGGAGCTCGCCGTAAGACTTGAGGGTACGGGCTTCGTCGGCAGTGTACTTGAGAATGACGTCGCCCTTATTGTCCTGGAAGTCACGGAGAGAGAGGAGGATAATATCACCCTGGTTAATCCAGACCTTCTTTCGCATTTTACCGCGGATCTACGAAGGAGATGTTAGCATGAGTCGCAAGAGTAAGAACATGAGCGTCCTGGCTTCGTTGCACTGCGTCTTAGGCAGGCAAACCTGGAGTTACTTACGTTGGCGAGGCGCTTGCTTCCATCAAAGCACAGAGCCTCGAGACGACCGTTACCAAGCATCTTCACGACCTGAGCATACTCTTGGCCATCCTCCTTGAAGGTGAGCTCACGGCGCTGGTCGTCGTTCTCCTTGGTACCACGTCTGCGGTTCTTTCCACCCTGTCGAACTGTTAGAGACGATTTCTTTGTTGCTTGCAGAAGAACTTGAGCGATGATGGTGGGGGCGGGGCAGGCGGTTGGCGCGTGAAAATGCGATCCGTGAATGAAAAAGGGAGACAGTCGAGTATAGAAGGATCTGTGTGACTTACCTTTCCCTTGTTCTTAGGCATATTGGCGGTTTGTCGGTATGCGTGAAGTGAAGAAGAGATGTGCTGGTGGAAGAAGAAAGTTGGTGATGATGTTGTGGTGTCGTTGTTGGCTTGGGAAAGAAAGTGGATTTTTCCTGGGCTGCGCTGCTGACTGACACAAGAGGTAAAAGCTGGTTGGGCGCAAGACAATGGGGCGACCGGCTTGTGATTCTGTCCTCCACAGTGACTCAAGCGTGGCGCAGCAAAGATGTTTTCAATGCAATACGTTAAACTTCGAGTCTGAAATCTGTAGGAAGAATAGAAAACTTAAAACCTAGAACGTATTGGCTTAATCATACATAAGAGTTAATCGATTTGTTTTTATCAAGTCAAGAAATTATCCTCAGAAGAGAGCATTATGCCCAAAGTCGAGTATTCTGAATAAGGTAATATGACACAGATTGGTTCGCGACACAGCCACAATTATGTGGCGTTCCAAGTCGAGCATATTGGGAAATCGTAAACTCATGAAATCGATTTGCGCATTGTTCTTCATCATGCTTAAATCCAACTTCCCCGGCGCACTCCCTCGCAACTAGGCAACGAGCGAACGGCACTGAGGCACCGACTGCAAGTCTCATCTCCGAAGAAAACATCATATCCCACCTCAACATGATAGTATCCCGTCGAAATCCTCCATCATGACAACGGCACAAGTCTTGCAAGGAATCAGACTCCTGCGATCGGTACCCTCCTCCAACTACCGACTTTACTCATCAACCACACGGATATTGCACCAAAATACAAAAGACCACCCTCAAAAGACTCCCAACAGACCAGGACAATCACCGAATCGAGACGGAACGAAAGGACGGCCTAAATCACCCCGGATTTTCATCCCACCAGCAAACGACCATGTATTACCATCTGGGAGACTGCTCACCACACCAGAAGTCTGGTCATTTCTTCAAGAAACCGGCATCGAGTACGACAACTCTAAGGCTACACGTCTGCATCTCGGGCCTGACGAACAAAAGGTGAAAGTACTATTCAACTGCCTTGTTCAATACTCGCCTCGGTATATCATACACCCTTACCATCTGCAACATTTAAGGCCCGGAATAGCACCAATGCTACCCATAATCATGAGCAATTACCGACGCAAGCTGGCAGAGGAGCCTCTCTGGACATACACAATATGCAGGGGAGGGGGCAGTACCGTGGTGCGAAACCTGATGGCCAAAAGACTGACTGGCGCATTCTGGAGAGCCTTGAAAGATCTTGGATATTCAATGAATGGCCCGCGAGGAACGCTTATGGTGACGATCTACGATCCTTTGAAAGTCGCCCAAGCCCCAGCTCATATTTTTGGCGAGGCTGTTGCAAAGCAAGTGAAGCAGACCTGGGAAGAAAATAACATGCTTCAAAAGAGACATGAATAGCAGGGCATACTGTACTTGACAGCCAAGACTGGATATATCGGCACGAACTAGGGAGCATTCTGTGAAGAATTGGTGTTTCGGAAATTGGTGGCATCCTCAGAAGGGATGTGGGGGAGTATCATTTAATAGGGTTTTTGGTTGTGGAATTTACGGAATCCTTTGTCTGCAATTTAGTGGTAGACCTGAGAGATGGATCGGATTTGCGTGGGCTAGTAACTCATCTATATGCTTTGATACCAATGTTTTCACCAACAAACTGCATATTAATCTATTCAACCCTGTCAAGTTGAGCATACATACATAGTCAATAAGTGAGGTCGTTAGTCTTGAGACATATGAAAGGATAACATCCATGTAACTCCCACAGGTGGGAGGTGTGAGCTTTGTCCTCTAAATAAGTTAGCTCCCGAGTCCCCACTTGGTACCTACCTAGTGAGGTGCCCTGAGGTCGGAGAGCCTCACAGGGGCGCGGCTAGGTAGCGAGCCTCCTAGGGCCTAAGCTCCAGGGAGTCTTAGGTGCTCAAATTTACTGGGCTGAATGGGACGGGGGCTCTAGGTTTGTCTTTAGTGCCCTTGTTGGCTGGCATGCGTGTCCTTGCTCATGCAGCTTGTCCCAACCAAAGATTCCACGTCAACGTTCCATCCCTATCGCATTCGCAATTATCAGCAACCTTTCTCGCTTCAACTACAGATCAGATAGGCGATTTGGCCAGCGCCGTCTATAGATTTTTCTTTTCAAAGATACCCTTGTTTCGCCTTCTCTATTCCGCTTGCGTAATTGCCTAGAGACTACCCTCGGCGTCATCATCACCCTTTGTTTGCTGCGACACCAGCAACGATGCTCGTCTCTCTCACTGTCGGCAAGGTCGATGCCGGCGTTACCGTTCTTCTGACACCGGACAAGCGCTTGGTGAGCTTACAGCATCTTCTCTGTTTGTGATAATTGCTAATGCAGAGAGTGTCCATAGATCGAATTCCCATCTATCCTCCTCCCTCCCAACATCTCGTCAGGCAGCATCGTCGATATCAACGTTTCGCAGAACGCGACCAAAGAAGCTGCTGCCGATCGCGCATTCCGTGCCCTCCAAGACAGCATCTACAACTCATTTGGTGCCTCCGAGCCTACAACCCCAGTGCTGCGATGCCGCAATGCCACCCAAACCTCGGTCGTCCTTGAGTGGGATCCTATTCAGCTTGCTACCGCTGACCTTATTTCTTTGAGTCTCTACCGAAATGGCCAAAAAGCTGGAAACATCCCTCGCCCATTACAGATGCACAGCACAAAGATCAGCGGCCTTGCTGTTGATACAGAGTATACCTTCCACCTGGTCCTGCGCACAAGCGCCGGCACCTTCATTAGTGAGCGCGTCTCCGTGAGAACACACAAAATGACGGACCTAAGAGGCATTACCATTACTACCGGTATTCTGCCTAGTGCCGTCAAGGACAGCTTGACTAATGCGGTTGAGCGCATCGGGGCCAAGATTGTTGATGGCGTCCGCATTGACACGACGCATTTTGTTACCACCGAGGGGCGTGGGCAGCAATGGGAGAAAGCTGTCGAGAGCAACATTCCCGTCGTACGTCCCGAATGGGTTGAGGCTTGTGAGAAGAGTGGCCGCATCCTAGGTGTTACCAAATTCTATCTTGATGCCATGAAGCCAGGTCCCCCAGCTGAGGAAGCTTCCCCTCCACCACCTCCAGAGAAGGAGGAGAAGAGCCTGCCCGTGCCACCTGCCCACAACGGTGAGCAGGCATCTCCATCAGAGGAGAAGCTAGACGACAAGGTCAAGGAAAAGGGGGAAGAGGACGCGCAAAGGAACGGCGGAAAGCAGAGCTCCAGCGGTAGTAGCACTGAAGGCGAAGAAGAAGAAGAAGCCGAGATCGAGCAAAAGACGAAGACGTCACCACAAGAGGAACAAAAGGTGCGATTCGAGGATAAAGAGGAGCAAAAGGTTGCCCTACGACCCGCCAATAATGGTGACTCGAGTAAACCCGAACACGATGATAAGCAAGAAGCGTCAGATGACGACGCTGAGGATGAGTCAAACGCGAAGACCGCACCTACACCAGATGGAGCATCCTTCCAAGAAGTGGAGCTATAGACCAAGATGTACTGCAGTTATGTGGTTGGGCTTGAGTTGGTTTGAAAAGATAGCATGATGAGGCAGTGAGTCGACACCAGTCGCTGTCTGGTACGGTCTCATATGGATATGTTGGCTGGCAAGATCTTATTGAAAGGGCAGAGCAGATACTGGTTTAATAACTTATTTTTCGCACAAACAACCCTAAGCTGCATTATCTTTTCCACTCTTTTAATGGTATGACCTTGTAGTTTCCGCGTTTCACTTTATGGGAGGATCTCTTTGTTGTTCCAGTCCATACACTTGCCTCGTCCTTCCAGGGGGAGGCCTGTTGCGACTTTTACAAGTCTGTCGACAGCGAATTCAGGGCTGAATAGTTTACCCTCCTTTGTACTCTCCCAGAAACCCTTGCTCAGGTCCGTCTTGACCGTGCCAGGGTGGTAGGCAATGGAGATGGCCTTATCACCACTCCGCCCATGGAGAAATATGTCGTAACTCTTGCCCAGGCTGATAACTCCCGCCTTGCTCGCCCGATATGAGAACCAGCCCCCAGCCCTATTATCTGATGTGGAGCCAACCCGAGCTGCCATACTTAGCCACACCGAATAGGGAGGCATCTTTACCTCGTCGCCCTTGGGGCTGTCCCCGAGCTCAGAGCTCCGCCTAGGGAGAAACTTATCGAAGTGTTTGATAAGGAGGAGAGGACCCATGGTGTTGATGCGAAACTGCCCCAAACTAGCCTCTGCGTCTATCTGGCTGACATTCTTCTCGGGGTTGAGGACGCCAGGAACCGTGCACGCAAGCCGCAGGTGATGCTTGTCAGGGGGGAACAGCTCAGCAGCTCTGGAAGCTGCATCAATGAGTGACCCCTCGTCTGTGACATCCGCGTGAACTATCGACAGGCGTTTGGTGAGACCTTCTTTCTCTGGAAGACCTTCGAGAAGTGATTTCTTCACGGTTTCTGGGTCGTGTTGGAGACGAGCTGTTGCGAGGATGGGCAAGGATGTCTTCTGGAGAAGGTGTCGAGTGAGAGCATAACCAATTCCTCGGGTTGAAGGGCACACAAAGATCCAGGGCTTGCTCATGGTTGATTTGCCTGGGTCGGATGTCCCAGAGCTATCTCATGTAAGTCAAGTTGATTGAACAAATTGGGTGTTGTGACAAGGATGAATATAAAGTACGACGAAGTTCTAAATTGGTGTCGTTGGTTGTAAAATCAAGTTCACACCTCAAACGACCGTATAAGTGATTGGTTGTCACTTTTCTTTCACCCTTCCCTTGACAATCATGTAGCTCCATGACATCTCGTGTCTTTGATGATGCGTAGACGCACGTTCGTGCGAGGGATCGCCTACGTCATAAGATCTCGCTGCCCCTGAGCGGGCCTCAGGGAGCAAGAAAACTCAAGACTCAAAAAGAGGATGCCAAAATAAACTTAGTGAAGAGACCCCTAAGCTTAGGCTCAACTTGCCTAAATCATTTCGTCGCTTAGGGTTAAGGTCTTAAGTTTCCTCCCGTAGGCGGGCCCGATCCAAGCGTAGAAGCTCGTTACCCAACTAACGTTAGGTATAAATAGAACTGGTTATGAAATTGAACATAGATTCTGTGTTTCTTGTCCTGTGAATTAAAGTGTAATGGTTAGCATAAGATAGATGCCAAGAGTATGGCTTAGTGTTTAATTGCAAATTAAAAGAATCTCACGATTAGGATAGGATATTGTAGGGTAGATTTGAAGTGTCAAAGACACCATGTTTTCTGCCCAATGGCTTAGTGATAACCTTGGATTATCGCCAAGTGAGCTACCTATTATTATTTCGACGATACTGAACAAGAAACTAGCTATTTCTGGGTAGATACGATACATACTAGGAAATCCTCTAAACTTATCGTGATAGACGTTAGCTAGGAAAATGCACGTCAGGTGCAAGACTATACTATAGTAACGTTGTCGAACGTATCCAAAATCCAATGCTTCGCTCATCCTGCACACAAACCAACCAGCTTCCTATACCACACATAAAACAAGATCAGCCTCACCGTCTTCGTCTCCTGTTCTTGGAATTTACACATCGCCTAGCAGACCACTACTCGGAAAGAGAATGCAATAATCCCTCATCATCCATTCCGAGTGATCTTGCTTCAAAGCTTAGTCGAGATCGACCGGCCAGTTCTCTCATCAGAGGCTCGATCGTATCAAAACCGCTCATGTCATCGCTGACACTTCCAGCCTCAAGCTCCTCTTTAGTTCGTACAAGCTGCTCCAGAAACTCCCGCTCTGATGTCCCTGTCCTTGCCATCATGCGTCCTCGGCTCGATGGTCTCATTTTAGACGGTGCTTGGAAGTTCGGACGGTCATCATCAGATATCCACCCCTTCGCCCCGCTTGGGTGCCCGTCTTGAGAATTAGCGAGCGTGCGGTTGAGATTGTCTAATACTGGCACCAGGGCACGAAGCCAGACATCTCCATTGCGCTCCAATCTCCTGATTCTGCGTTCCATCTCTCTGATGCGGTACTCGCGGTATGCCTCATATCTTCGCAAAACCTCCTTTTCCACGGTGGGCGCTTTGTCCCCGGTGTCTTCTCTCATAGTGACGGCCCTCCTTGCCCTGGGTCGGGGACTGGCGTTCGAGGCAGCTTCTTTTCGTTTACGTTCTTGTTCTCGAGCAGCACTCCACTCCCGACGTCGCGAAAGGGATGTTCTATCATGTGAGTCCAGTTTATGAGTTGGTGATGAGTGAGCGGATTGAGGAGGCGTCGGTGACCCGTTCTGATATGAGGGTGGAGATGGAGAAATCGCTCGACTGGACGTGTCTTCTTGCTTAGATGCCACCTCGTCCGACTTCGACTTCACAGCAGAGGTCAAGTCCTCTGGGTTTGTGGTCGTTTGTCTCTTTGGGGATGCTCGGATAACCGCTGTTGGGGGAGGTGATGGTTTGACATTGGCGACAACCATGATGGGGCACATGCTTTGGCGTTGGGGAGACCTGAGTGGCAATGGTGGTGGCTCTTCTACCTTTTCTTGAGGCGACTCTTTGATAGTCTCCTGCTCAGAATCGGGCTGCGTGTCCATCGAAATAGATATCATACTGCGCCGTTTCAAAGAAGCAGCTTCCATATCCTTCTTTTTCTTGTCCCTGACCTTGTCACGACGGCTCTGTGACAATTTGGCTTCAGGTGTTGAGGATCTCTCCTTTGTTGTTTGTTTCCTAGAGCCTTGACGTTGTACACGTAGTGGGCTTTTGGTGATCACAGTAACAGAAGGCTCCTCGGTTTTCTTCGTGGTCAATCGAATGCGCGATTCCCTGGCTGATACTGGTCTTGCCTCGACCGGCCTGGTCTCTGCAACAACAGGATCATTCTCGCTTGTTGTCATTATGCTTTTGGAAAGTGAAGGTTGGTAAGATCCATCCTGGGATACGGGGCGGACAGGTGAAGTAGGAACCTGATGGGCTTCTGTCTTGGTTGACTGAGACATCATAGTATCGATCGACAGGTCGCCGAGGTGTACGAAGCGACCCCCTGTCAAACTGGGACTCCGTGAAGGGATTCTATGGTGATTGTTTGGGCTTCCTGCACGTATGTTCCCCTGTTCATTGCTTTGAAATCCTCGGCCCTGCTCATTAGCTTGCCTGACTTGGTCCGGGGTCACTACCCTCGGAGGAGGCGTTGCCAAAATGCTCAAATGTTCCGGTGCCGTACTTTGGTTACTACTATTAATAGGAGCCGGAGTAGAGTGTCCATTGATCGACGAGTTTGGAGATCCTTGAGGGATAGTAGATAAAAGAAGCTGAGAGTTTGCCGGGCTCACCGAAGGCGATGATTCTCTGTCCTCGGCGACGGTCCGTAACACAGTCACGACGCCTTTGTCGTTCAAAACTGCTCTGGTAGGAGCATACTGGGAAGTGAGAGGCTTCACGCTCCGGTGCTGGTATATAGGATACTGAGACCTGGGAGTTCGACCAAATGGCGAGGCGTCCAAGGGAATGGAAATTGCAATATGTCGATGTCCTCCTATCGTTGTGCCTGAGACAGCTGAGTCTGGAAGCCGAATGGTCTGAGGCGACTTGGAGAGTGATTTACTCCTCTTGGCCAACTTTCGAAGCCTGTGCCATCGCCCCCTGTCCTCTGGGGGAATTCCATCAGGGATAGACATAAAGTTACCTGACGGAGGGCTGTGATTCCTCAGAAAGTCAATGAGCTCTGCAAGGCCATCATGCGGTTCCCCGTCCCCCTCCTGCTGCTGATCGATGAAGGTGTCGTCGTGAAAACGCAAGTCCTTGTCCTTTTCGGGGCCACCTAGCAAATTTGATGCAGATTTTGCTCTTGGCCGGGTACGTGCTTGAGCTTGGGTTTGAGAGCCTGGCTTTTGCAGATACGAATGCCGATTTGTTTTAGGGACAGTAGATGCAGACACAGAAGAAGTTGGAGCTGGGGGGGTTGTTGTGCGAGGGCAGGAAGCGCCACTGCCCGACGTGACAGAGGCCTCAGGATCAAGGCCAATAACTTGAGCCATGTCGGGCCAGCTTAACATCTGACACGGAACATGGGATGGGCTTATACGCTTTTGCGCAACGATGCACTTGCATCCATGAAAGACAGGCCTGGGCTAGGTAGATGTATCAGTTGAGTATTCACGGGGACATGGTTTGTACACGAAGAGATCTCTTAAATTAGTCTCACCTGTTGGTTGTCTGTCTTTCGGGGCTTTTCTCGTGTCCTCCCTTTTGTTGGAGGCTTGGAAGGAGATTAGGAGGCGGGTGGTTGCAGACCGGTGACCCGAGTGATAGTATGTAGGTAGATAGGTAGGTAGTCTGTGTCACCGCGAATTCATATACATGTATGTACCGTATGTATATCTTACACTGGGAGTTGAATTGAGTTGGTAGCCACAAAACAAGGCCAAGATTGTGACAAAGATGTAAAATTGAGAAGTGATGGTGTTGAAAAGAAGAAGAAGAAATTACATGACCTGGGGGTGTTCTCCCCAGTTCAGCCCAGTTCAACCTGGTCAATCCCAGGGCAGTTCCAAGGGACCTCTCATTGGATCCCAGCCGCGTCAGAACAGACAGCAAGAGCAGGAGCATCAGAGAGGTCCCAGAGCCCATGTATGCCGTCACTCCCCCATAAAACCCTGGAGCGCCACCAAGGCCAAGTGCCGCTATTTAGTCTTAGCTCAGGATCCGAAAGCTAATTATGCCCGTTGAATTTAATGGAGTGGAAACGTCGTCGCTAATTCCCCAATCAGAGCCTCAGAAGCGCAGATTCACCAAAAGGGAGATCGTGCTCCTTTGTTCTAGCTCATCTCCATTATCTGCTGGGCTGATTAATCTTTTCTGATGTTGTAATTTCGCCTCTTTCGCGATGCGGCACGACAACCCGGTTGTTCGGGATGCCTACCAAGATCGGCGTAGAAATAGTTTCATTTGTCAAACTATCCTAGTCATAGGAGATCTCATTTTCCTGTCCTGACCCTTGGTTAGCTTCGTTCTCGTCAATTTTCCTCTTTGCTTTTTTTCTCTTGTCGCTTTATGCATGTCTCTTTGCCGGCCACCACAAGTGATGTATGGTATGTATGTACGTACGGATACAGACATGCATTTCGTGGACAGATCTCTAGATCCCAGCCGCTCGCAAACCTTTCCCTTGTATCCCTTGAAAAAGAAACAATTTTACAGTAATTGGTTGCCGAAAGTCTTCGGTCAGTGGTTGCAGCTGGCTGGTCGTCGTCACCACCGTGAGTTGTGTTACCTTCTCAGGTATCTCGGGCGGTTCACGAGAGGTATAGGTATCCCAAGCCATGCTCGCGTTGTTTTGTCCTAGACTTGGCGACTTGCTGAACCACTTACGTAGGTAGGTAAGGTATGCACCAATCTACAAACTGTACAGTACCCAGGAGATAGCAGAACTCAAAACTTCATCCTCAATCCGACCTTGTATGCCAAGAACACTTAAATAAGTTTAGATGAACTGGCTTGGTTCTTTAGTTTATTCTTGCTCCGTATCAAGAGTCTTGAGTCTTGTGAAATCTAATATTGAGGGAGTAGCTCCCTGTTCCAACAATTCACAAACATTCACTCAACCCCCGAATAGGATGGTAGCCATCTCTTTTCAGCTCACAGGGTTCTGCCTACAGGTCGTTACAAACTTATCCAATCACCAATACCGCGTCGTTGTTGCTCAACCGCCAAAAAGCCCTTCCGAGCGCCACTGCTGATCTCCTCTGCAGGAGACCGCTAGTGTCATCACCGTGCCAAGTTACCAACTGTTACCTAGGGGCCCTTGGGCCAGAGGATACCTATGTTGTGTGTGCCTGACTGAGTGTTAGACTACCTATCTCTAGAGTCTAGCGTCATCCCCTACTCTGTCGTCTTGGCATTCATATAAGCTGGGCCGAATTGACCCTCTTTGAAAAAGCCAAAAGGCCACTGTCGTCAATCATGCCTCTATCGCCATTTGCCTTGACATCATAGTACAACCATCCTTTTGTCACTTGTGATCGTGTATGTACAAATTGCCTCGTCTAACTATTTATTGCCCGTGGGAACTTGACCAGGATCGGACATTACCTGACTTCATTCGTCACCTGGGTCCCTTGTCGTTCTCCCTGTCTTTTGAAATGACACGATCCCGGGTCCGCTGATGATCGTCCTCACTACCGGTCGGTTAGGCAGGCTGACCCATGCTCAGCGCAAACATGCACTGCCATCTCCTCTATTCACATTGTTTCAACGACATCACGTGACGCAGTCAACCTCAACTGTAGACGACGAGATGGTGGAAATGATGCAGTGCTCTGCCATTACCATGTTCCAGCATTGACGGAAATCCCTATGGGTCTCGTTGAGCGTCTAGACCTTAACAGCTGGCCTCAGAATCTTCCAGGCTGGTCAGGTTTAATGCTTAATGATTCTGTTCTCCATCCAACCACCACAGGAGGGGGCCTCGTGCCCCCTTGCATATCACCGTAGGCAGCCCACGCATGTATGATGTATGCCAGCCTACCGTAGCTTCTGGCCGAAGCCAGGAGTGAGGCATGTTTGGCAATGTCTAATCCTCCCCTCCGGAAAAAAGACTTTCGGGGGCCCTCATGCGCTATGCGGGGATGCCATGTACAAATGAAATAATGCACCCAACGCCCAGAAATGCTATCTACTTATGTATCATCCTCTATGCTTGCTATACAGAGTCTCGTTTTGTCATGAAATTCACCGTTTCTTTGGGACAAAGAGACTTGGCTTCCCCTTCTTGCGAGAGGAAGGCGGGTGAGGTGGGCGTCGTTGCTGTGGACAGTATAAGCAAAGCGTCTCCTCGAATTCATAGTTTTAGAAATACCTGGTTATTATTGTATTGCGGCCCCGGATTTGAAGGTCCCGTCGGAATTCTAGGTCCTGTTGGGGCTTCGGGTCTGCTTGATAACGAGGGACCAGTCGGCGCTGCTGCCGGCGGTCTCTCAGGTGGCGCCAGGCCCATTACTGACATTGCTGAAGGGTCGGTGGGAGCCTTGGGCGGCCGGTGCGGCTTGTTCCCAAACTTGCCCATGAGTCCACCGCCCCGAGCCTTGTCACTTGCTATCTATTTGTTTGTTAGCTTACAAAATCTTGTTCTCAGCATTTGTTATGTTTGTGGACATACCCTTTTAGGAACTGGCTGATTTGAATCTGGTCCATCATGAGGTCGCTTTCGTGCTTCTCCTGGAGGCTTGCTTGACGAGGTATGAATGACAGGAGGCCCAGCAGAGCGTGGCAGAACCCCAGTCGGTTCACCTCCTGCAATACCAGGTATGTGAGTTGCGGGAGCCGTTGGCTGCTGAGCTCCCTCGACCTTTGGTGAGTTTGGATGAGATGAGGGCAGTGACGATGTTCCCAAAGATGCATCTCGCATCGGAATATCACGGTCTGGAGCTTGGGGTAGTGGGGGAAGGTAAGCGCCCGGCTTTGCCTTTTCGAGGGGCTTCCTAAACATTGACAAGACGTCGCCATTAGTGTAGCGATCTCTGGCCTGGGCATCCTCAATAAGTTTTCGCCAGAACTCGCCCTGAACAAGCGCTCTGGAGTCACCAAGAATCCACAGCGATGATTTAGCACGAGTTAGACCGACGTTCATACGTCGAATATCAGTCATGAAACCGATGCCGCCAGTAGAACTGGCACGAACACAAGAGAAGATGATGATCTCACATTCGCGACCCTGGAAAGCATCGGTGGTGTTGAACTCGATTATGTTTGTGATGTTCTCGCCATATCGCGAACGGAAGCGGTTTCTTAACTCATAAAGTTGAGCTTTGTAAGGAGTGATGATACCGATCTTGCCTGTCAAGTCGCATTCGCGGTACTCGTTACTAAAGCGATCGTACATCTGTATAGCAACATCCAACTCCTTGGTGTTGACCAGTGACTGACCCTTGTGGCCCCTCTCCTGGACACCCTGGACATCGAAGAATCGATAGGGACCAAGTAGTGCGCTCTTGTGCCACGGCTGTTGCCTGAGCTCATGCATGTTGTGTCCGTCGGCGAGTTGTCCTTCGTAGAACTCGCGGCTGGGGAACAAGCTGATCTCTGGATGCATACGGTATTGCATGTCCAGCAAATGCACCGATTGTGGGTGGTTTTGCTGCATTCGGACGAACAGACTTTGGTCGTAACCGAACTTCGCCGCCGACTGTGACAGAACTGTAGGGGGAAGCTGTTTAGGATCTCCAACGAGGATGCATTTGTAGCAGCCGTATTTGAGTGGAATCAAGGCGCTTAGCTCGACGCACTGGGCAGCTTCGTCAATGATTACTGTTTCGAACTCTACGTCCTCCAGGTTTCGAAACATCTCGTGGCCACTGCCACTCAGAGTAGCGCACAAGACCTGAGCGTTATTGAGGATCTCTTGCTGGACTTGGCGGCGCCGCATTTCCATCTCTCGAGCTACAGAATTGCCGCTGCTCTTGTCGGCATCGATTTGTTTTCCATAGGACATTTGGCGTCGCTTCAGTTCGTCGAATTCTCGAGATAGCTTGTTGTAGAGGGTTCGATCATCCATGAGCTTTGCTGCTTCCAGTTGGGGACGCAGGTTTCCCAGCTCTTCCTTTACCTTCCCGGCATTCTCGTGGAGTTGGTCACGGTCGGCTTTGGCTTTATCCTTGGTCTGATCGCCCTCCATGCGGGCCTTGACGAGCTCGTCTAGGGTGACGTCCCTTACAGCTGCATTAATGGCATCACTCCGACCGAGTCGTAGCACGTTGATATTCTTGGTTTTCCCCGAGATCGTTTTGACGCCAGCCTTCAGACGTAGCACTAATTCATCGACGGCGGCGTTACTGGGTGCACAAACAAGAAGCTTTTTTGAACGGCTTTGCTTGGGTGCCCCTGGTGCACCGTTCGGTCGGAGGGGTACGCCCATGGGAATGCCTTGGTTGCCTGGTTGACTCAGTTGCTCGGAAAGCAAGGTTCCAACCATGGCCACGATGGTTTTCGTTTTTCCAGTACCGGGAGGGCTGCTTATATTAGCTTCGTCATGACCAAGACCGAGAGACTTACCCCTGAATAAGCGTGAAACCATCATTGTCGTGAGCGCCTAAAACCGCCATAGCCTGTCCTCGGTTAAGAGCATAATTGTTCATACAGTTGTTTATCTTCTCATCTCCATACTGCAGAATAGGAGACGGTTCAGCATTCAGGATTTCGTCCATTAGATCATAATACGGCAGACTCTCGAGCGCAGCGAATTCGCGCTCGATTGTTGTCATGTTGGTGATCTTCACTCCGAAGACGCTAACATTCGGGGTCAACACCTGTGTCATGGGATTGTTTCGGGAAGCCACACGATATGTGATCTCGATCAGCTCCTTTTTGTAGGTGATGCGGTGAACCCTAGCCAAACAATGTCGAGCTGTCTGATCGATCAAAGGTTGTTCCGATTCCGAGACGAGAAGAATGTCGCCTTCAGAAACACCGCGCTCTCTGCTTTGGACCACTGGCATCGTGAAGGTCGCCTCCAGGTAGCTGTCGACGCTCGCACGGCTTGCAATCTTCATACCGAATGGCTGAGACGTGAGCTCATCCTTGGCTGTGACAAAAGAGCGCCAAGCTTCTGAAGCAAGCAAAGGAAAAAAGGTATCCTGGTACGTTCTGGGTTCAGAATACTTGGTGGCAACTTCTGAAGCTGCTGGACCATTCGGAGGATCGTTACCTCCATGGAAAATATCCCAGGCTAGCACTGTGTTGTGTAACCTGTCCATGGGAGGGATGACTCTGGCTCTCCTATCCTTGACTGAGCGCTGCTGTCTAACCTTCTTCACTGGTCTACGCATTTTGTCTTGCAAAGCCTTTGCCATGCGCCGCTTGTCAGCTTCTTCCAAAGCTGTCCGGCCTCCCGTGCTAAGGGCAGCTAGTTCGTTATCGGCATCTGATACATCATCCTCTTCATCAGATTCTTCTTCGGAACTGTTTACCATTATCTCACTTCGGCCGTGATCTTTGCCTATGAGGCCCAGACTAAGCAAGCCGGAACCCTCACCAGGGACAGTTTCTCCCCTAAGAGCTTTGGCGTTCGCTATGACCGCAGCATCGCGCTTCTCTTTTTCAAGTTTGGCCTTTTGTCTGGCCTCCTTAAGCGCCGCGATCCCCTTCTGATCAGGGGCAATCTGGGTTCTAGGCTTAATCATAGCTTGCGCCTTTGTTTTGCCCTTTGCCTGATCTTTAGCCTTCTTGGCCTCCAGCTGCCTAAGGATGGGGCTGTCTATAGATCTGCTGAGGTCGAGCACGTCATCACGATTAGATCTTGATAGTGCTGCCGTGGATGTACTGCTGGACGATGTGCCAGACTTGGACCAAGCGTCAAGTTTGCTTTGTTTCTTGGTCCCATCTTTGGGTCTCTGTACTAATGGTGTCTGCGCAATACCGAGCTGGTAGATTTGGATTTCATCGTCTGTTTGTCCAAGGGCTTGAAGAAGTTCTGCTCGCTGCTGGTCAGTCATGTTGGTTGACCTGACAAACTTGCCCGGGACATTTGTAGGTAGGCAAGCATCAGTGATAAGCTTGCGGGAGGCAGGGTTAATCTCATGGTTGTTTTCTCGAAGTCGGGTCAGAATCTTACACAGGACTCTGACTGTGACATCAACGAGCCACTTGTCCTTCAGACGAATCATGTTCTCCATTCCACCAAAGTGCTGTTTTGCAGGGATAAGAATTTGCGACATAGTATCCTTTTCACTTTTGTTCAAAGCTTTGGAAATCGCTGATGTGATGAGACCATCCTCAGCGACGAGGGCTTCAGCGAGTTCCATGATTTCTCGGCAGAATTCTGTCATGACGGCGTTCTGGATGTATCGAGACCATCCCTCAATGTTTCTGCACGCAGTAGAGACAAAACGCCACTGTTCGCTCCACCAACGCAAGACCTTCGCAGCTGACATAGGCTCAAGGGTCTTGACTCGCAAGACTCCAGACATGGGGTCAGTCAAACCACGGAGGATATCTCGACTCATATTTAGCATGGGCCTGATAGGGCCCCAGGGATATGGAGGTTTCAGAACTCGCTCTAAGGCCCATACTATAGAGGAGAGGGTCTGCTCAGGGTGCAGCTGTGACATTTGCTCGAAGGCGCCGCTCTGGGAATACTCTCCAGTCCAGCTCTTCAACAGCTCGGCAGCTGCTTCAGCAAGTCCTGCCTCTCCGTGGGTAGAGAGTGTAATAGTACCTTGGAAAGCCAGGCGGTCGTCAAAGAAGATATTCAGGTCTGTGGCAGCGTCTAGCATTTCGGACATTCGACCGAGAAGATTTCCAAGAATATCCACTGTTGCAGCAAGAGACTTGTTGAAGTTCTTGCTCGAATCACTCAGTTTATCGTCGCTCTTCAAGGCCCTGATCTGTTCCACACCAATCAAGGGCTCTAACGACAAGACGATATCTCTCGCAAGATCGACCTGCTCGGTTGACAAATCGAACATCTCAATGATACCTTGCCAGAAAGCCTTCGAGTCCCTAGTGACAGCGGATTGCAGCTGGCTGCCCTCCAGGCAAGCTATATACTCCTCCGCAAAGACTTTCATATCGAGTTTCATGGCAGCCTGCATGACCTTTTTAGCTGCATTTGCTACTTGAAAGGTGACCCAGCCTTCCCTTTCATCGCCAGGGGCACGCAAGTTCCGGAGAATGATGCCTTTGTACTTCATAACGAGGTTGAACGCACAGGATGCGTAGAGATGAGTGGTTCCCGCACCAATCTTCGTCTCTGGGTCGACAAAGGTTGATATGGTAAGCTGTAAAGCATCAAACCCAGCTCGAATACACGCCGCACGACCCGGTTCCCCGATAGTCTCGTCTTTCGCAAGTGATTCGAAGAGAGTGTGCATCAAGATCTCGCAAGCGTTATATCTGCGATCGCGGCCGACTGACTGGAGCCACGGATCAATCCAAGATGTGGGAAAGGGGCCACGAGAGACATCGTAGCCAGTCCAGCAGTCATCTAAAGACTGGCGAAGGAGATTCCTGTATCCGGGACTCGCAAAGATTAAGTCAGCGATAACATTTGGCCGGGCATCACCGATGACATCCCAAAAAGCCCTGGGTGCCTTCTTTAGAAAGTTTGTGAGGATTGTGATGGCCATCACCAAGACACTCTCTGCAGGGCAGAATTGGATATGGCGGAACAGGAGGTCGTAGATGTGACTGATTGTGCCACTCAGTTCAAGATTCCGTAACCGCTGCAGAACGACGTCCGCAGTCAAGGTCCTTAGAATTTCATTGAATCCTTCCCAGAACTGCGCCATTTCAGGCCATGAGTCCATAGCTGAAGCCTCTTTTTTAGAAATGTCCTCAATGGCCCTTGTCAGACCGCTGCTGACAGCCCAGTCGAACTGTTCCAGTGTCATACTATTGCTGTCAAGGTTTCGATAGTTATCTGTTGCCCATTTCCGGCGATCCTGGTTTTTGAGGTCAAAGATAAAGTAGGTCATTCCAGGCAAAGGCTCCTTGGTCCCAAGCTTGAGGCCAGTTTTCCCTTGAAGTCGCTGGAAAACATACTGAAAGGTCATCCTTCGATCCGCATCCTCCATATACGGCATGCAGCATAGTGCCTCGTATATAGAGATATGGACCTCGGGTAGATGCTCACCAAGTTGGGATTTCTTGAAAGTAGAGCCTTCTGAAATGATCTTCTCAATGAACCCCTTGGCCCATCGCAGGCTTAGGTCGATTCGTTCAACATCTCTCTGCTCCAACATCGACCGAATATCGACTACAACTTCTTCATTCCATCGTTCTTGGAATTGCTGCAAGAGTTCTCGGCGCTGCATATGCCAATTATAGACACAATCTGCGCAATGCTTTAAGCAACCGTTCAGCCTCTCACTGAGCTGCTCTCCCCATTTCCCTTGGCTTGATTGATCGAAGCCGAAAATCAGGCAATTCCAATATGTGACTTCGAGTCGCTCCTTTCCTGCCTTGATTCGACCATTCTTTTCTTCTTGCGTAATTGATGAGTCGGGGTCGTCCACGAGTCTGTAGTTTTCATTATCCTCATCGTTGATGCGTGGGCACAGTAGATGACATTCCTCGTCGAAGCGTTGAATCTTCTCGTACCATTGGCTGAGTTGCTCATGAAGATCCATTGTAGGGTTCGCAGGTACGTGGGCGCATCTCTTGGGATCGTGGCTAGAACAAAGGGTTCGGGGGTGATGTGGGAGGTCGGGTTGTCATGAGGTTGCGATAATTTATTGTCAAGTCTAGCGAGGATCACATTCAACGAAAAGAAGGATATGTTCAAGGTTGTCGCAACGAGTTGAAGGTTGGTTGGACGTGGTGGTCGAAAATTCGAAGTTGTGTTGAGGGATCGTTGCTGGGGCACTCCGGCTTCGAAATCAAACAAACCGTTCCGTAAGTGTCTGATCGTTTGTGGGGCAACCCTAGGAGATAAAACAGTGATGCGAATAAAAGTCTGAGTCGCAGAGAATGTATGGGGTCCCTTGATATCTTGTCGGAGCTTGTATTCCAGCAAGGCAATGAGCCTACGGAGCAATATGACAGAAGATCAGGATAGGAAAATAGTTGTAACGCTAGGTCAGAAACTGGCTGGGCTTTGACGCGCTTGGGTTGCCGCGTTTTCTGCAGGGGGTTTAATGAGAAATAGCGGGCCGTTCGTCGCTGGCTGACAAGGCACCTAAGCCACTGATGTCTAATTTGGGTGAAATGGTTGCTGAGATGGCTTGTGATAGGACACAGGCAGGATAATGTATTGCATGTGTAAGAAACATAGTTGCACGAAATGCCGAAGAGGTGCAACTTATTTAACGAAAACAACCTCCAATTATCCAACTACAGGCACTTAATCACTGTCCTCTTCCTTCAGCTGCTTCTTCAATCCTGCTTTCCCTCCATATTGCCTCTTCCCTGTTCGCTCCATCAATCCATCAAGAGGACATTTTGATTTATTCCATTCTTCGCTCCCCTCGCTTGTGTTTGCTCTACAGCGGATACAACTTCGTCCGTGTTGGACGAAAAGCTTGTGCAATCCATACTTCAGATGATTGGGGATGCGCACCTCCAGATGACTAAATGTTTGATCTCGAGTGGCTTTGGGGGGTATCCATTTCAACCATCCACTGATGCGGTGAACATGGGTGTCGACTGCGAAGCTAGGTTGTTGGAGACAGAAAAGAATAACGCAAGATGCTGTCTTGACGCCAATACCAGGGAATTTAGTGAGTGTCTGCATGGCTTCATCAGGAGCCATACCGTGTATATGGTCTAGGGAGAGAATATCTTGGTCTGTCTTCAAGATTTCAAGATCTTTTTGACCTTGAGTTTTGTTGTCCGCTCCGGCAATACCAGATAAGTTTCCCCCTTTCTTCTCTTGCATAAAGGCCTCTCGTCGTTTGGTGTTCTCTTCATGAACTAACTCCAGGATTGCCTTTATGTCTTTACCCTTGACTTGAGCCAAGCCGCCAGTCTTGATTGATTCAACGATGGTGGGTAAAGGAGCAACTCTGACCTTGTTCCAGTCAACGCTGCCTTTCCCAATACCTTTGTCAACAGTGCCGAATGTGGTCACCAGCCCCCTGAATGCTGCACTTGAGTTGCGGTTGGAAGTGTTCGCGCTTAAGCGGGTACGAATCAGGGCATCGAGAACAGATGGTACCTCTCCGCAACCCGACACTTCCAAAGATGGCGCTGGTATCTTCTCGGGGGCTTTTGCTTCTCCATGTATTCTTGCCAGTCGACGATAGACCTCTTCACACTCTTCTACTGATGGGGTGTTCCACTCTGGAAAGGGCGTCATGCCGGGAGTAAGTCCATACGGGTTATCCTTCGTCTTTTTGACCGTTTTCCGAACTGGTGCTTCTATTGCCGCCTGGAGATCCTCATCCTTGACCTCCTTCTTGATGGATGAAAGTTTGACTTGAGGTTTAGTTATTGACTCGTCATCAGATTCGAAGTATGAAGATTTTGATGTTGATTTCCTTGGGCGAAGGGATCTTCGGGTTGCCAACTCCATGACCCGGGTCGAACGTTGCTTCGCAGCTTTCATCCCCGATTTGGCGCTAGGTGAGACCTCTTCGACTTTGGCACTTTCCTTCGAGTCCTGTGTTTCTTTCAGATTTTCCGGGGGTGTAGGGATCGTTTCGATATCCTTCTGGGGAGCACGAACAGGACCCAGATTGTGCGGTAGGACATCCAAATACTCATCTTCCACCTGGTCCTTGATCTTCCTCCCGGTCTTCATTTTCTTCACAGGAACCTCCTCTCTACGCGCATCCTTACGTTTCCGTAATGTTCGAGCAGCCATCTCGACTTGCGCAGAAGTTGTGGAAGTGTGGAAGTGACGAAAGATTGGAGATGATGTAGGTAGGCTCGGGCAGGGGTGCAAGGTTGTCCAAAACTTGACGGCAAATGACAAATAGCTTTTCATTCCACAAGAGCAGGCAATCTCTTGATGTTCTATATGAACATCGTACTCATTTTGTTCTGGTCGTGGTAAGTGTTTGGTCAGTTTTGTGATTACTTATACTGGTAGTTAATCGCATCAATGACCTCAACAGTCGACACAAGGATCGCTAGGGTCTATCTCCACACTGCAAATCGTCGCTCTGCCTGCTGGTATCCACCTACTGAACTACCTTAGGTACCTAACCGAAGCTGGTCAGAGTGGCTTTCCGGTCTGACTACTCGTACAGAGTAGGTTACCTGTACCTGACTTACCCTGTGCCATCCGCCGCTCTTGAAATAGCAACTTCAAGAAATCAGAACACAATAAATACATTTATTATGTTCTTCAAAATTTGCTTCAACTTGTACAACTCCTTTTTCTTTCTTTCGTGTAGGGATCACAAATTATTACTCCCCCGACTTCCATCATACCAAATGAGGCTCAGTGACACTTTTGCTTTGGTAAATGAGATGTTCAAGAATGTTCCAATATCACACATCTGAATGAATGATACGCAATAGAGCCCAGCAAATGGCCCAGCGAAACAGGCTCTAAAGGCATTCATGAATCTAGCAATGTTTTTGGAGCTCGATCCGAACGGCGGCGGACTCATTCATCTTATTCAAATGCTTTCCACTGCCTTCCACTGCCTCAAAACGCCTTTGCAACACAAACCCGTTAGACGCTGGATCCATCATCAGAAGCTATTCAACATATGCTGTAGCTAGTAAGACTAGTTGGACTCATTCGATAACCAATATAGATGTGGTATAAATGTTCTCAGATTGAGTGACATAGCTAGCAGATCTCGTGTGGTTTATATGTGACGTACACTGCCCAAATAGTGAACACTGATGCACTGGAACATCGATTGAAAAGCTTCGACCAAGACCCAAAATCTATTGATTCTATAGGACGCTGGTGGGCTATCTCTCGGTGTAGTATAATGGAAACATAGAGCGGATGGGGGTTCCCTATGCATACACAAGCGCAGGCAAAAGACGGCGCCTGGGACACTGATGCAATGATGCTGAAGGAAGCATATATACCAATTCTTGTAATAACACTGCAGCACAAGCGTCACGTGAATAAGATACAGGTCGCAAGAAGATACATGTTGTTTCAATATAAATGCTCAGCTGGTTAATAGCACTTATCCCAAGGTTTCAAGACGAATAAGAGCTTTGACGAGACAAACGACCCATAAGTCATGTTGCACGGACCAAATATTCTCAGAGAAAGATATATGTTGCCCCAGATACCAAGGAATTCACCTAAACTTGAGGACCTAACCGCTTCTGATACAATTAAACACTTCTCTCGCTTTCTCTCCTGCAACCAACCATCGCTTTTTCACTGTCTATTCACTAGCCCAAGGCAACAACTGCCTTGTTTGCTCGGGGTATGCAATAATAACCTTTTCTTTTTCATATTGTGAATCTCGGTGAACTGACGCAGCGACGTAGACATTTCTTTTGATCGCTAGGCTCAGGTCGATTCTTAACCATGCCTATCGAAAGAATCGACCTTGAGGCGCAACAAGAGACGGATGACGTTGTATTTCTTTCTGAAGAATATCGTGGGACATTTGGTCGTCGAAGGCGTCTCTCATCTTGCACAATTGGAGATGAGGATACCAGCAGTCACTCACATACCTCAACCCGTCTACTCGAACAGGGTGAAATTGAGCTCAAAGCAATAAGGATACTGAATACGACTATACAAGCAGGTCCCTTTCTTGAAGTGCGCCCATTCTTTTCCGGAAAATATCTTGTTGAGTTTATTCTGGCCAAAATTCTGTTTCGATGCCGGTCTACAAATGCGATCAAAATCCGTGGCACACCCTTCCTGAGAAACCGTTCAGCTTTAGCCAAGCTTCCAAAGAAGCCAAACGAAGTCTGCATGCTGATATGTCGAGGTGACGACACGAACAACGAAGAAGCAACAGACATCAGTACATCACAAGTGATTCAACTGCACACGCTGCTGATAACCAACGCCAAATACCCCAATTTCAACCGGGCTGTCTTCAATCCACAATATCCTGCCGAAAGGGGCCGACCGAATGTTCAGTCCACACACTTGACCTGCCGCTAGAAGCTGGAGGTTTGTTACGCTGGACAAGGGAGCCGTCGGAAGCAGGTTGAAGAATCTCTTGTTCGTATTGACCCCAGCGAAGTCTCAGGGAGAGAATATAGAATTTCCGACGAAGTACTCCGCAACAGATGGCGAGGAACCACCTCCAAAGGAGGCTCATGGAACCCCTTTTCAAGCGGTCACCTTATCGACCTGGAGTCTGAGCGGCCCAACGAGGAAGATCGAAGCCACGGTCAGCGGTACACGATATTTGACTCTTGTTCCGGTGCTGGCGGAGTATCGCGAGGAGCCCTCATGGCTGGTTTCAAAGTCCGATATGCGTTGGATAAAGCACCAGAGGTTTGGGATACCTACCAAGCAAATTTCCCTGAAACCGAACTATTCAAGATGTCCCTTGACCAATTTCTATCCAGCCCGCAGACGAGTCATATGCGAGTTGATGTTCTACACTTTTCTCCGCCCTGTCAATTCTTTTCCCCAGCACACACACACGCATCAGAACACGATGATGCAAATACTTTTGCGTTATATGGCTGCAATCAACTACTCAAGAAGTTGCGCCCCCGTATCATCACCGTGGAACAAACATTCGGGCTTACGCATGACCGGCACGAGGAGTACTTCAATGGCTTCCTCGGGGACTTCACACAGCATGGATACTCCATACGCTGGAGAGTAATAAGGCTTTGCACGTGGGGAGCTGCTCAAGACCGGAGACGCCTAATCATCATTGCCGCTGCACCTGGCGAGAGACTTCCGACCTTCCCCCAGGCTACACACAGTCATGAGGGCGGCAACGGACTGCTGCCCTACAATAGCATCGGAAAGGCGCTAAGGGGCATCCGCACAGGAGACGATCTTCATGACCTTGGTAATGTCCATTATTTCGATCCGCCACGAGCGCCGTATGACCCAGAGCGCCTGGCAGGGACCATCACCACTGGCGGAAGTGATTTTTACTACCCTGACGGCTCACGAAAGCTCACTCTCAGAGAGTATGCAAGCTTGCAGGGATTTCCGAAGTCGCATCAGTTTCTCGGTACTAAAACATCCATCAAGCGGCAGATTGGAAACGCGTTTCCCCCAAACACAGTCCGTGTTCTCTACCAGCACTTAGAACAATGGCTCTTGAACGAAGACCGCGTGAAGCCATTCACCAACAACCAGGACGCCATCCTCATTGAGGATGATTCCGATACAACAGCCAATCTTACAGATGATTGTGAGGATAGGTCACGCCACTCTCCGGATATGATGGACGGAAATATTGTTGAGACTTTCGATATACAACAACATCGACGCGGCAGAGACCCATGGGCAGTGGAGGACATGGTGATTGACTTGACCTAGCTCCTGAGCAGGGTTGACCAAGACAACATGTTACGGAGAACGAGATTAGTGGTTACTGGCTTGGTATTGTAGTAGCCTGGAAACTAGATGACAGTTTTTCTCCTTGGAGAGGGCACAATGTGATAGATAACTGTTCTGTTCGAGCTATACCTAGATCCATAGATACCTACCTTAACTTAGTACTTATGGTAGCCGTCACGAATACAGTGTTTGATTACATTACCTTACCTTACTTTAGTACTTTACTTGGCATACACGCTTTGGGGCCTGAGATACCCTTTGTAAGAGAGAGCCGATCTTGAGCTAACACCTGCTGTCACTGCCCTCTATCTCTCTTTGCCCTTGAAAACCCCCTTCCAACTTTTGACAGTGATTCACAGCGGGCGCGCAGTGCGGAGCAGCGCGTCGGGTGCCTGCCGCGGCAGCCCTACATGAGCACCTTCTTCTAATAACAAACGGCGAGTGCAAACGCTCCTCCTCCTTCCCCTCTTCTTTTCTTCACCCTTCCTTCTCTCCTCCTCTCTTCATCCTTCTTTGCAAGCTTCTGCCTGAGAGTAGCGGGAGAGATCATATTCTCCGCGTTTCAGTTTCCACTTCTACTCTTGTTTTTTTAATCTCATCAACTTCTTCGTTCAGTACTTCAACAAGTCTCATTACGTCTTGTGGCTATTCTTCCGCTATGGCTTCATCTGCTTCCATCGTGTCAGCCCCTGTCAGACGAAGTGTTACTACGTCCGGAAATGTGAGTTTTGGCCATCCAGCCCTGGAAATTATGTCACTGACATTGTGCTCTCAGAAGCCACTGGAACCATTGTACGCCCTTTCTGTGAGCGAGTATGTGAACAGACACGAGAATGGCACTATGATCGAACAACGAAACGAGGAGACTATATTGAAACGGTTCAATGATCTTCGAACCCCCTTCAAGGCCTGGCCTATAGCCCAAATTGATTCCTTGGCCAATTCTTTCACCACGACCTGGCTCCTCCTTGTCCCAGTCCCTAAGCAATGCGAAGAAGTCATCTTTCCCGCGCTCACTGACAACTTCCGCATCGAGTTTGAAGAAAGAATAAATCTTTCGAACAAGACCTATTCTCTCGTCAACTTGTCAGCAACACGTGTCAAAAATCCGTATGAGGATATGGAGACCATCGTCGGCCCAGAAGTCATGAAATGTGCGGCCTTCAACGTCCAAGTGCCACGTGCGGTGAAAAACGAGGAAGGTGATCAAGAGATTCTCGAGCTGATGGCTCACATGAAGACAGCCTCTGCACTTGATGACTTTGAGCAAATAACCTTGGATCCAATCAGTCAAAAACATATCTTCATTACATGGGAGACATTTTCGAATACTTACGAGGCCGAACTAGCTGCCCTGTATCGCCTAACTGGAGGTTGCCAAATTGAGAGTCGACAGGTCAGCCCAAAGTGTAAGGCTGCTTTTGAAACAATACTTGAATTCAAGCGACCAAATACGAGTGTTATTGACCTACACGACACATTCCCGCACCTGAAGAACCCGCACCACCCAGACCACAGGGTTCGGAGGACCATTCTGCGACGATTCCGATCCTTTAATAAGGACCATGTGGCCGCATTTCAAGGACTAAAGGCTATACCAAACGGTCTCTATTTTGTGAATGGATGTCCCGGTGCGGGTAAGACAGAATGGAACATGGTCGTTTCTGCTCTGATTCAGTCAGTACGTCGTCCAGGTGCGAAGAGGCGTTATAACCCCATTCTATTTCTCGTTGACCTCAACAAAACTGTCGATGATGCTGCGGACCGGTACTGGAACTTGGCAAAGGAGTGTGGTCTTCAGCTTCGCATCATTCGAATGCACGGCTGGCCTTATGAAATGAAGAACAGCGAGAGACTGGGCACAAATCAGGCACAAGACTGTAACCAGCAAACAGACTTCACAAAAAAGTTTTTGACAACTGCAAGCATCGCAAAGGCTTTGAGCGGAAGAAATCCTAACAAAGCGCCAACGCTGGATGAAGCTGCCTGGGAGTACTATGAAAAGCACAAACATGGTGGTTTTGTGGCGCTCAAGAAGGTGCTCACGCGAATGGAGGCTCAGGAAGTCTTGCACCATGACGACTGGAAATGTCTGCGGAACGAGATTACTAAACTGTACACCGCGGTTTTGAAGCAGACAGACTTCATAGCTACGACACCCGTAGCCGCATATGGCGGCTTCTCTAAACTTTTCAAGCCAGACGTCATCTTTATGGATGAAGCACCCCACGCCAGAGAGCTCACAACGCTCATACCTATCGCCTTCTTCGAGCCGATTGCTTGGATATTCACAGGTGATGTCAAACAGACTCGACCTTTCGTGAAGAGCGGCGATCCACGTGATGCCCTGAAGAAAGGGCTTGAGGTGAATCCATATTCTGAGCAGCTGCGTCTTAGTCTCATGGAAAGAGCCAGTAGACTGGGGGCGATCAATTGTTCATTGTTGATCAACAAGCGAGCACATGGCAACTTATACAAGCTGCCGTCGGATCTCTTCTATGGCGGAAAGATGTCATCTGATTACCCATCAACGAGGCAGTTCCCGGAAACGGTTAGCTACCTGAGACGGCACCTTGAGGCCCTCGGTAGTGGACAAAGATTGAACGCGAACCGGGCTATTGTTGCCCTTTCGGCGAGCAAAGAGGAAAACCATTGTCACAGTTTCTGGAACCCTGTGAATCATCGTTGGGTCTTGGCTGAAGTTAAAAAGCTTTTGCAGGACCCGTCATTCCGAACAATAGCAGACAGTAAGCAGCCTGGACGTGTGATGATCCAGACACCATATAGTGTCTCGATGCGTCAATACGCACACGTGGTCAAAAGTTGGCCAGTTGAGTGGCAGGAGAGGACAGAAGTCTTGACGGTAGACAAGGCTCAAGGAAACCAGGCAGATGTGGTTTTCCTCGATATGGTGAGAACCACGAAGCCCGGCTTCATGGACGAGGCACAACGCCTCAACGTGGCAATAACCAGAGCCAGACAAGCGGAAATTGTTCTGATGCACCCCGCAATGACTTTTCGCCTACGTCAGGGCAAGCGGGTGCCGACTGACTATACCTCAAAGGTCTGGGAGGATGCAGTTTTGAACGATCGCTTATTCGTGGTCTAACTGTCAAGACTTGAAGGGGAATTTGATGAGGATGAGGAGAAGCATGTCTGATGGTGTTTGTGGCTGTTTGAGGACTTGAAGTTCAGTTGGTTGATAGGACAAATTGGGTCTGTCTTTTTGTCAATTAAAGGATGTTGGGTTGAACCAAAGCCGAAGTGCATCGAAGCTTGTACGCTGTTTACTAGAGAACGTTGAATGAAAGAGAAGTTGTCGACAATTACTGCTCCAGGTCCCCTTTAGTCAAGAGATGAAGTCAAAACAAGGTCGCAGTACTCCATACCCAATGGACTGACTAGCTTAGTAGTGTCTTGGAGGCAATCGAGCCACACTGGGGTCGGTGTTGTGGTGGGGACACGGCTTGGCAACAAGATTGAGATTTTTTGAAGCATGAATGTTGAATTTAGAAGTTGGAATAAATCTTCATGTCTGTGTTATCACTGCTTGCAAGACGATGCCAAATGCGAAGACAATGTTGGCGAAAGGAATGATAGTGCTGACTTGATTAAACCGGCATTGGCTCAGGATATTCCCATGTAAGAGAAGCCAAGAATAAGGGTCCAATGGAGTATATAGGCACGTAGAACAATGGCCCAAGGTCGGCTGCAAGGGTCTGAGGATTGACAAGACATCCTTTTTATGTCCACTCTTTGAATGTAACCAACTATTATTTATGGTTTAGTTAAGGAGTATTAATTCCTATATTTGCTCGATTTTATCTGATTTGATAAATTTCCAAACCCGGACATGGATCCTATTTGACATGATGGGTAGTAATTACGTCTTATCAAAGACGAGAGTAACGGAATGACAATAATCTCGCACGACCAGTGCCAGCAGACTGATCCGAGATGGTGCCAATTCTCGATCCTTGCCTTACTCCCGCTCGCTCACGAACACTGGAAGGACGGGGCTGAGTCTTGGCTTGCAGGGCCAGCGAATAAGAACATCTTGCAAATACAGAGCTATCAGATCTAATGTTGGAGAGGCTTAGAAAATTTATGTAGTTGAGATTGGTAGCTCACCGCGAGGCTTGAGCAAGGACGACATTATGCAGCTAATTTGACGGTTCCTTGAGTAATCTTTGCTCTTTCGATACCTACGTATTCACAGACGCATTTATTTATAGAACTTGGCTGCAAATTATCATCGGCGTTATGGGGCCAGTAGCTTGAGACCAGCTGCTGCTTGACGAAACCCGCGGTCGAATGAAACAGGGAACAGTGACATCGTCTCCCGATGTGACGATGTGATTGTTGCTGATGCTGCTCATGTTCAATCAAAAGGAAACAAGATGAGACAGATTAAGAGAAACAATCTTGGCGTTGTAAGTGAAATAGATAAGTTGAAAATTATAGACAGGACTGTTGAAGTCAAACAAGTGATTACATTGCAAATTGTGTTGAAACTGGGTGACCCTGATGACGCCAGGGGTGATTTGACACTAAGTCGAGATGAGTGTGGCTTAGACTGACGGAGCCTCGGGCGGGAAGAGGGGCCTAAATAACCGCTCATGTCCAATGAAATCTCGCCACCGTTGAGCTACTTTAATCTGGTAAAGGGAGACAAGAAAACTGAGGGCCTCTGTCCTAAGGACGAAAAGAAACGGGCATTAATCAATGTAAATCTTGTGAGTTATAGACTATTTATTTTTGATACCCCTTTCCAACGTTGAAGGTTTTATTGCTCCCTGGGGCCATGGGTGGTTGAAGACGTTGGAGCACTGAAAAGGCACGATAAAAACCAATTGTCAGAAGGTGCTCGCTCCAGAGGGCCGTTGCTTTGCGCTTGGCCGCTGACGACCACCCCCGGGATTCCGCCATGTCATTGCATCTCACTCATGTATGAATCTGTCTCTCACAACGATCGATCATGATGAGTACACTAACTATCTAACAGCTAAAGTGATCATCCCTTAATCCCCACCATATCTTCCGATTCATCGACTGGACCCTTTGAACAAAGCACAAGCCTTCCACGGGGCTCGCTTGTGTCTCGCGCGACTGCGACGGCGGCCTCCCAAGACCAAGACCCGAGCATCCAGTGTTATACCGGCCACCCCGCCCCATTAACCTAACCCAGCAATACGAAAAGAAGCATCACCACTCGATTAGCTGTCCCAGTTCTCAGCTGCCATCAGCTCTTGCCGGCTGCTGCTGGCTACCTCCCCATTTATTCCTCGAACCCGGCGCGGTCCAATTAGATGGATACTCTGCGATGTCTAAGTCGGAGGAAGCGTCATGCGATGGGTAACCTCGAAACCAGAGGCGTCGTGTTGAAACGCCAGCTCAGCGATGGAGGAATCGCGGGTGTTGTTGTTGGTGTTATCGTGGGCATTGCGCTTGTTATTCTTTGCTCGTATCCCTTTATCATCCGCCGCATCAGACGCCGAAAACAAGCATCTCTTCACGGCCCCCCGGACACGAACGACCCAGAGACTGGTGAAGTTCCAGCAACTGGAGCCCCGGGGATAGATGATAATCAACGTCGCCTGTCTTCACAAGACTCTTTCAAACCCTCAGGAGAAAATACGCGTGGGAGAGTTGATGGATCTGTCAAAGACTTGGATTGGACAGCCCACGATGGATTTTTGCAGCAGACCAATGGACAAGGTCAACCAGACTACGTTCCCCGAATCGACACAAATTTACCTTCTTATGGCTTTGGAAATGCTCACCCAATTGCCAACGATTCAATACCGCGCTCAGCACCGTTCGGTTCCGACGAGGATCATCATGAAGAGTACATGCCGCAGTCTATTGGTGATGCACCCCGTGCTGTTCTTAATGGGACCAGTGCGGATTACTATAGCCCATCAGTCCCCTCGGAGGCATTTGGCATGTATTCGACTGAGGAGCCCCGACCTCAGCCTGAACGCTCATGGTCGCGTGGGAGCTCCTTGAGATATAATTTAAAACAGATGTTTAGTCGCAAGAGCACGCGCGATCAGTCTCTTAACTCACCAACATCGCAATCCCTGGCTGAAAACCTCGATACCGTACCAAGAGCGCAGGATGGAAGTTTCCAACGGATCACTACAGCAGGACGACCGACCGAGTCTCCTACTGACATGACTGCTCCGGCGACCGATTCTTTGCCGGTACCTTCATCTACCCAAGCCTTGGGCTCCCCGATCGCTTTACCATCTACCCTGCCAAAGGGGGCTGTGCAAAGTCCCCCAGATTCCCCACCGACCACTTTCAACTTCAACGCGTCCCAATCCCCTCCTAGCCATCCCGCTCCTGGTACCGTGAATCCCATGGACATCATGCCTGCATCGACAGAAACCGAAGTATGGCACAGGAACGACTACCAATTATATGTATCGCAATCCTCACCCAACCAGCCGCCCCCCTCAGTAGGGCCTGCCACGCATGAAGGACCTGTGGACTCGCCGTCGCCGTTAACACTCCCTCCTAGTGATCCTCAACCTCAGCCTGTGCCCATAGTTCACTCACCTACACCGACCCAGAGTCAAATAGCGTTTAAAACGGAGGAGGTCGATGACAATCAGGATATCTCTATGTCTGAAATTCCAACGGCCAACCACTTGAGCCCTCTACCCGACAGTAGTATTCGACACCCCAGCTATCCCTCTGATGCGTCTACCCCCCTGCCTGGACCGGCATTCACCAACCCGTCTTCGCTCAGTACACCTGCGACACAGCTTGATACCCCTTCACCTCACTCTGGTACATCCTCCGACTACCGACATAGTGTGTCACCAGGAAACACTGTAAGCAACCCGTCACCAAGCAATGGTTCACACGCATGTGATGAGCCTGGCTGTAACCAGGTGTTCGACCAGCCACACAAACTCAAGTAAGTTTATCATTGCCTGGCTGATCCATGTCGCTCATTAACCCAACAGGCATCATCAACGATATCATACGAAAGATCACAAATGCCCTTATCCAAACTGTGGCAAGGGATTCGGGACCAAGACACATCTCCAGCGGCATGTCAATGATCGACATGAGAGAAAGAAAAAGTTCCACTGCGCTGTGCAAGGCTGCGACTACTCAAGGCAAGGGGGAAAGGGATTCCCTCGCAAGGATAACTGGAAACGACATATGACAAAGATTCACAACGTGGATCAGAGAGACCTCCCAGAACCTGTGGAAGTCGACCAGGAGATGGGCGGCACATAAGGACACCTGCTCGCGACGTCATCTTATTTGCTGTTGTAGATATGGGATATTCCCGCCGCATCATGCATTGTACTATGTACCACCTGAATCTGCCACTAACTGACAAGCCTTAGCACTTTGCAGGGCTCTCTGTTTACTTTCCTTTTTCATTACAGCGATTTGATTCTTACTCTCGTTTAAAGTTGGCATATTTGGGTATTAGAAGTCAAGGAATCATCACAAAAATCAATGTGAGGACGTGTAGGACTATTCGGGCGTTAGGTCATGGGAAAAGACATATTCGTCTAACAACGGACGAGCCGGGCGTGTTCGTTCTTGGGTATCTACTAATTCGACAATGTACAACCGAACTATTCCAATACAAAGAATGCTATTGGGCATCATGGTTTCTGGCACATGCTCGCCCCCTTCAGCTCAGGTCTTTGATGATTTTCCTGACAAGCTTCTTCTGCTCTTCGACATCTAATCTCTTCTCATCAGTCTCCAGTACTGCCCTCCCAACAGCAATGACCGTTTTCACATTCTCACTGTCAACCCAGAACTTGCCATTTCGTCCTGTAGCTGTCTCAAATTGAAGTCCCGCGTTACCGAGCTCTTCCAGCACCACAACCCGTCCTTCTTGCACACTCTTGGGCATCATCAGACGTCGAGCCATTCCAAGTGACACTGTGTAGAGCATTCCGCCTGTTAAAGGGCCTAGACCCTCGGACTTTCCAGTTGAAGAAGATACGCATTCGATCTCTGGGTCCATGTGGCGGTTGGCGAGAGCAATCCGTGCGTACACAAGTGCACCCGTGGTAAGCTGAGGACGGGTCTTCTTTGTGGCACCTTCGAAAGAAAGTTGTGGTAGAAGAGCAGGCGCGGTATAGTCGGCGAGAGTAACATAGAATAAGTCGGCGGCGCTGCGCTGGACGGTCCCGATGACGAGCTCACCAACGCGAGGGGTATACTGTTGATTGATCAGTCGACGGTCTATGGCCCGGAGGTAACCCAGAAGCGTACCTTCCCTCGAGCATTCTCTACGCGAATTGCATTCTTTTGTCGATCAGTTACAAGTTGGCCAGCGACTGTGGGAACGATGTCGTTGGGAGGCACATGTCGTAGGCCAGGACCGAGCCGCAGAGGCTTCTTAGGATGTGAAGGAATAAGAGACGGATCAATGATATCGCCTGGCAGTACGAACACCGCATCAGATGCCATGATGGGAAATTTGACGAGTTTAATGCTTCGAAATGCAACAGTTAAAAGTTGGAATCCCGATGCGACAACTTCAAAACCATGAGCAAAGGCGGCATGTGGAGAACCGATAACGATAACGTAAATACGTACCAGTGGCCGATCAAGAAAAATGTGGGCGATGCGATTAGCGGGCAGTTTTTTTTCCAATCTCTGAGGGAAAAGAAAAGAAACCCCACTAACATCCATCACCAACTCGCCCTCGCCCTCCAAAATCTTGACACCTTGGAACCTCAACTCGACAGAGGCACAGAGTCTTGACTTTCTCTTCCTTTCCATACGCATTCACCAAACTCTCTTCCGACCGACCTAATGAGTGACAACGCTGGAGCCAAGGGCCCTGAGCCTGGCGATCGAGTTGCCATTGGTATTACCTTTGGTAACTCCAACAGTTCCATTGCCTATACTGTTGACGACAAGGCCGAGGTTATTGCCAACGAGGATGGAGGTATGTTCTAGATCGACTCGAACTGTGCCCCGTGATACTGTCACTAGGTCGCCCGCTAACCGTTAGCTGCTTGATAGACCGACAAATTCCCACCGTTCTGTCTTACGTTGACGGCGATGAGTACTACGGTGGACAGGCCAAGAACTTCCTCGTTCGCAACCCCGATAACACCATCGCCAACTTCCGAGACTTCCTCGGCCAAGAGTACGCGACCTTTCCGCCGCAGTCCCAATTCTGGAACTAAGGACACTGACAAGATGCCTTCAGATTCAAGTCCATCGACCCTACCCACTCTCACGCCTCCGCCCACCCCAAGGATGTTTCCGGCACCGTTGCTTTCTCCGTCAAGGACAAGAGCGAGGAAGAGACTTCGACCGTTTCTGTTTCAGAGGCCACTACTCGATACCTGCGACGGCTTGTGGGCTCTGCCTCCGACTACCTGGGCAAGAAGGTCACCTCTGCCGTTGTTACCGTCCCCACAAACTTCACCGAGAAGCAGCGAGAGGCCCTAATCAAGGCCGCCAATGACGCCGACATCGAGATCCTCCAGCTTATTTCTGACCCTGTCGCCGCCGTTCTGGCTTACGATGCCCGTCCTGAGGCCAAGATCGAGGATAAGATTATTGTAGTCGCCGACCTTGGTGGCACTCGCTCAGACGTTGCCGTTGTCGCTTCACGAGGTGGTCTCTACACTATCCTCGCCACTGCCCACGATTACGAGTTTGCTGGTGTTCATCTGGACAATGCTCTCATGGACCACTTTGCTAAGGAGTTCCAAAAGAAGCACAGCATCGACCCCCGAAACAACACTCGCAGTCTTGCAAAGCTTCGCCTTGAGTCTGAGGCTACCAAGCGAGCTCTGAGCCTGGGAAGCAACGCTCAGTTCAGCGTCGAGAGCTTGGCGGATGGTTTTGATTTCTCCGTTACTATCAACAGGATACGATACGAGATGGTTGCCCGCAAGGTTTTCGAGGGCTTCAACCGACTCATCGAGGGTGTTGTCAAGAAGGCCGGTCTCGATGTTCTTGACATTGACGAGGTTATTCTGTCAGGAGGTACTGCTCACACCCCTCGTATTGCTAACAACCTCCGTGGTATCTTCCCTGAGACTACCGAGATTCAGGCTCCCGCCACCAGCGTGTCCGCCATCAACCCTTCTGAGCTCCTTGCTCGCGGCGCTGCCCTCCAGGCGTCTCTGATCCAGGAGTACGAGGCCTCCGATATCGAGCAGTCCACTCACCCTGCTGTCACCACTGTCAAGCACATCTCCAATGCTATTGGTGTTATCACCGTGGGTGCTGACGGCGAGGAAGTTTTCACCCCCATCATTGCCCCTGAGACCGCCGCCCCTGCCCGTCGCACTATCCATATTCCTACTCCTAAGGAAGGTGGCGATGTTCTTATTAAGATTGTTGAGGGTAACACCCACATCAAGGTCACCAAGCCTGAGCCTAAGGCTAAGGAGGAGAATGAAGATAAGGATGAGGACGACTCCGATTTTGATGATTCTGATGAAGAGGAAGAGGAGACTCGGGAGAAGATCTGGAAGATCGGCAACCCTCTTGCCGAGGCCGCCATCAAGGGCGTCAAGGCTGGTGGCAAGGTTGAAGTCACCATTAACTTACTAGCTGATCTAGGCGTTACCGTCACAGCCCGGGAAGTTGGCGGCAAAGGTGGTGTGCGAGGAAACATCTAAGTCTGGAAGTGCTGGACTCAAAAGCAAGAACTTTGAAAAGCCGCAATGATTTTATGAGTGGGTTTATAAGGGGGGTTGGCATGCAAAAAAGCACGGGATTACTGGTAGATTCTAGAGGACACAATAGAGGGTTGTCAGGGATGAATTGAATAAAGACTTTTAACATTTACAAGAATAACGTTGAACCATTCCGGTGGAAGCCATCCCGGAAATATCATTAAACAATTAAGGACACCAGCCTCCTCTTCGAGGCCGTGAACAAGCTCAGTTTCAACGTCTAAATGAGGCTCTCTTCACATTACCTGGTTCCCATCATCCGGTAATCGCCAAGCAATGAGGTCGTTTCGCATATCATCCTCTCTAACCTCGCGGGTTCCTTTATAACTCACTTCGCGCATTGGGTCGCTATCAAGTGTCATAGTAGACGTCATGCTCGCCATACTACGCGCGTGGTCGAGGTGGTGCTCATGAATGCGCACACCTTTGCGTCGGTTCGACGGAGTAACTGTAACCGTCGAGAAGCTCTTATCACTCGAGTTACTTGGTGTGCGGCGATGTGAGGAGCCGGCTGGGCCGTTATTTTGGTGGTTGTGCGAAGGTGAGGCAGTTCTGTGTGAGTGGTGGTGATGATGGTGGTGAGGGTGAAGGAGGTTGTGAGTTATACGGCGAGTGTCGCGGGCTCGGATGGTATCACGTGGACCGATATCGTCGTCGTCGTCTTCTCCATCAGTGACAGGCGAAGCATTATGAGGTTTAGTTTTCCAGCCGTTACCTCCGTTGAAAATGTCCTCAATGACTTCTTCAGCAGAGTGCTCATTCGGTTGCCGACTCCACGAAGCAGCGAGAACGCTTCGGTATAGGTCTTGGAGCTCAGCGGCGTCGCGAGGCTTAGACAAGTTGGGGACCGCGGCAGCTATTGCTATATATTGTCAGCGGCATAGAATGATATGGAACGAACCAGTTCAACTTACGCCCAGCGTCGTCCTCTATTGCCTCGCTCATGATGCCTCCAATACCTCCAAAGACGGGAGCCGTTTTCAGAGGAGGAGCTACGTAACTCCGTTCTCCGTCGACTTGGATCATGAGGATACTGATCTTCAACGTACTGTTGACTTTGCTATCCTGCATGAGATATCTCCTCACGATGCCATCCTCGACAACATCTGAATCACGGCGCGGCCGTGATGTACCACCCCTCGTCGGGCTGACACCCATACTGTTGCTACGCATGCGACCAGGCGATGAGACATCCTTGACGAAGGCCTCGCTCTCTTCCACGTACTCGCTCAGGTTGAGGCGAACAATACCAAGGGTGACCTTCTCTGTCAAGCCAAATTCCTGTATGACCTCAAACTCCATGGGGCATTCGGTAAGGTTGTTATTGCGGTCTATCGATATGCGGATAGAGGGCACCGCGGTGACAAAGCCCCATTCAACTCTGTGGTTGGCGATAGGGCATTTCTGCGTGCGCCCGCGATGCTCCGCGGTCATTGAGTGAGAGAGGTGCCATTTGACAAAGGCCTGACCAGAAACGAGCGGCACGTTGTTGAGGTCGTAAATCTAGGAAGTTTAGTCAAGGTTTCCTCATAGAGTGGCTGGATGTAGATTGAGGGATGTACCTTGAGGTGAAGGTCGAATTTTGGCTAGAGTACGAGTTAACTTGAGTTGAAGTTAAAGATTGAGATAAATCCTTACCTTCCGGGCCTTACCAACTTCAGGTTTGAGAAAACCCATGTTAGCAAAGATTGTCAGGATATCCCTCCGTCAATGATTCGCAATGCCTAAGTCACGACTATATGAGTATATAGCGAGCTCGCTTGAGCGTAACTGCGACAGTATCTAATCTTACGACAGACTTCCGCAATGAGACTGCAGTGAGTGAATGCCAGAGAATATATATAGAAATGGCCCGCGAAATGCACCGGAAATGCGAACCTTGTGGGGATGCGGCTTACTTAAAGAGGCCATCCCCCTCTGGATCTACCTCTGCTTAGGTAGGTAGGTTGTTTGGCGTGGGCTTTGACTTTGGCTTTGACTTTGGTCTGCCAGGCAATTCCAACTCTAGTGGACTCTACCGGCGACTGGCTTAACGATACGGCGGTCCCCCTATGGTGCTGTAGCTGGTGGAACGGTTGCGGCCGTTTGAACGTGGAGCTGAACTGACCGTACCTAGCCAGCAACGATAAGATAAGCTCGCGATCAAAGGTTGATGATCCCAGCGTAAATGATGAGGATATCGTCATATGCAATTCCAGGGATCAGATACCATAATGGTTGAAGGACGGTCCCTGTGACTTGACGCCACGAGAGATGTAACAATCCAAGCCACAGGAGGCTGATGGCCATCCTGATGGGATAACTAAGAGTATCTACTTCGTACCTCAGCATTAATTAAGGGAGGCATAATTTAATTCAAATTAATTACACAGATATTATGTACCTGAATCCTTTATCAAGTACATTCTGGCTTGTACACTCTTGTCCACTCCTGGAAGTGGTATTACGTATTTTCGTTACTGAGGTACTACACCTCATTTTCAGCTCCCTCGCTCTAAGAACAAAGAAGAAAAACTGCCTGCGAATCATTCCTGCAAGGCTCGAACCCGACCCGACCAGCTGGACCGCCACCAAATCATATGTTTCATTTCAGAGAGGGAGAAATAGGGTCCGAAAGAGAGCGATCTATTGGAAGTGCTTCCAGTGTGTCGTAATAGACGCTCCTAAGTTCGAACCATCCCTAGCAGGTCCCTTATGGAGTTTGAGTCAAAGCAAAATAGGACATCTCGATACTAGCTCAGCCGTCTTCCTTGCTGGAAGTTTCGGTGATACTATTCCTAAAGACTAAGGTACCCCCTGTCTACTACCCAAGGTGCCATCCCAGGTGCTTGGCGGGACAAACCCTGGAAAGAGACACCACGGCACGGGATATGCATGTCGCTCCGAACATGGGACCAGGAAACGATTTGAAAGACAATTGACTGCCCTTGGAGGTAAGAAACCATCAGACCCTGATGGGGATGGATATAGGGCGTTAAAATAAACTCAGCAAATAGTATCCTAAACTTAGCAAGGGTATCCTAAACTTAGCAAAGGTATCCTAAACTTATACTAAGCTACCTAAATCTTTTCATTATTTTAGGATAAAGGTCCTGAGTTTTCGATCTGTCCACAGTTCTAACCTCAACCAAGCTTTTCCATGGGCGCGGCGCCTTAGGTAAACAGCAGGGCGCCTCAATGCGTTCAAACAAGCTTGTGGCACGCTGAGGAGGGGTGGGGGAGGGGGGGGACGACTGCCAGTCCTTACGGTCCAATGTCGTCACGACAGGCCCGAATTGCTTCTTGTCTCCTTCAAAAAGAAATGATGCCTCGGGGCATTTCGCCATAGGGATGTGA